>JXXA01005815.1:0-14183 GCA_000956255.1 Anopheles punctulatus | reverse complement strand
GAGTCAAAGGGCAGGGTCGTTCGTCGCCATCGCTGCCGCCTGAACGTGTTGGGATTGCAAATCGAATGCAACCTACGAAACGCTTACGTAAGTGTGAGTGTGTGTGGTTTTCTTTTTTTTCCTTTTTTTGAGTGTCAATGCAAGCGTGGTGCAACAAGGGAGCATCATGCAATATCACGCCGCCGTCTGCAGCGAATCGGAGTGATCGGCGGCCGTTGATCGCTTCGCTGTGACTGCTGCCCTGAACCTGCCGGGTTCGGGTTCAGTGAAAAATGTGCAACCAACTGCTGTGTTGAGCCGTTGGCTTCCAATTCCTGGTTCGAACGAATTGGTGCGAATTTTGGTGCCGACCAGGGTGTACACAGAGAAGATCGCGTTTCGATTCTCCTAACCGGGACGGATTTTGTATTTATAGGACAAAACCGAGTGACTCAAATGTCCTCAAGCTTGATAATGTTAACACGATGCCACGTTCCTTTTTGTCACCGCCACCACACGCTACACGCTCCGTTAATTGTTTGCATCATCCACGTGTGGCAATAAGGAACACGACGAAAGTGTATTAGGTTTTTTTTCCCGCTCCCTTATCGTTGTCAGTCGCGGGAAGCACGCCAAGAATATGGTAGCTGGACGATTGTTCAACCGATAATTGTTAATTGTTTGCTCACCAACTATCGGACAATCAATCGGAGCGCTTTCCGAGAAGTTGTTAAACATCCCTGTGCCAACGTAATGGAAGGGAATGCCAAATAGAAATATTTTTTAATCACCCGATTACAGCTTTCGAACGGCCAACCGATGGATCGCTGCCAATTTGACATTTAACTGCACTTTTGCCCCTTAGGTTGATCAACAGCTTACGCCACGCTTCTTCCACGTATGGTTCGGGTGTTACTCAATGAGTGTACTTTATTCAATCAATAACACTCATGTACATCGTGAAATTTGACGGAAACAGTTCTTTCACAGCAACCCAAACGAATTCTACCATATTATACAGACAAAAACGGTGTCATGTTTTTATTAACTGCGACACACGCATAAGCACTTAAAGAATATTTTCTAAATTGTGTCTTATTTGAAAAACAAACTAATTCGCATTGTTGCTGAGAATGTCCCCGGTTATCAACAAGCATTACTTATGTTAGATTTTATTGTCGTATTTTTCATGGTAAAACTTATGAATATAGTTTAAAAAAATGAAACTGCGATTTTTTTTTTAAATTGTGTTATTTTACATAGAATAGTTACTAATTTCGCAATATCTTTTCTCTTCTCATTTGCAGCACTACACTAGTTTGATATCCTCGCGCAAGGAAAGACTTCAATTGAATCAACATCTGGCACGATAGCATTTCTGACGGAACCGATTGGTAAACCGATTAGTGAAAAGACCATCGTGTCGTCAGAGGAAAGCACACGTTATCCCGTGGCAAATCGATACCCAAACCCTAACAGAACCCAACTACGGCGGCGGTATTAACTTCCACCGACCAAGAATACGATTTGTGGTATAGGGGTATGGTATATTTTCTGGGTGATTGGGGCATGGGAGATATTGAACGTACTACGGCGCAACATGTCCCTACAAATTTGCAGCAGCTTAATTTCCACAACCAACAGCAGCAGCAACAGCAATCGCAACATCATGAGCATCAGCAGTCGCGATCTGTCCATTACAACAATGTTGCCCATCATCAGCTCCAGCAGCAACAGCAGCAGCAGCAACTTCAGTTGCAGCAGTCGCCGCAACATCAGTCGCATCGTTACGAAAGTATTGCCGGTGCCTTCCATGTAACGAAAAGCGACAATATATCGGCGTTCTTGAAAGAGGTTCAACAGCAGCAGCAAGCTCAGCTCGAAGCACGACAAACCAACGGCAAGCTCATCAACGGGGGCTTCCAGCAACACCTGCTGTGTGCCGGAACTGGGCAGCATCATGAACAGGAGCACTACAGCAAACCGCAGACCCTGCAGCAGTACCACAATCATCATCACCACCACCACCAGCTCCAACAGCAGAAACAACAGCAGCAGTCCCACCATGATATCGAAAGTGACGAGGACGAGATCGCCCTCTACCCTCTCAACAATCAGGTAAGAGGCGATAGCGAAGGCGGAGTTGCGGGAAAGCGAAAGGTTATTGTTCGCGTGACGAACGTCCTTCGCGCTAAGTAGTAAGTGGCCTGTTTCACTCATCCGACATGGTTTGTTTTGCTGTTTCCCTTGCAGGTTGGCGGTCACACCCGGCTCCTGCTGCTAAACCAGAGCACCGTGATCAAGCCCCTCAACCTTCGAGAACTCGAGTTCTATCAAAACATTCCCAGCGATATACAGCAGTTCGTTCCAAAGTATAGAGGTAGGTCGGCAGCATCCGTCGAGAGTTCGATGATTCACGTACGGTTGGTGTGCGCTCGCCACGATGTTGCCACCGCGGATCGCCGGAGAATGAGATGCTATTTTTGAAATCTTTAATACTCACTTGTGTGTCCCCCTCGAACTGGCGCCAGCTCGGAATGCCGAAAGACGAAATCATCCTGTGTTTTGCATCGCCAATAAAGATAGGCCACATCACGGACGGGTGATGGAGGATATGGAAGTATTGAACAGATTTTCGCGCACCTCCAACATCATCCTCCTTTCAGCATGAATTCGTTGCGGCTTGTGTTTATAACATTTCTCGGTGGCCTCTTTCAAGTGTCCCCGGCACTCGAAAAGTTTGCTGAGAGTTGCACAGTCGCATTGGTTCCGACGGTAGGTGGTGGCGGTAGATTCACGGTGGAGAGTTTGTTGATTAATCGCGAAGATTTATCTTGAAATCACACCCAAGGTGCGTGAAATGTGTGTTTGTATACCGTCACAATAATATGCATCAAACTTTTACTGATGTTCTCTTTGTTCTGTTGCTTTACACGAAGATGCGATGCACCAGGACAGACATACTACAATTATACAGTGTACAGTGTTTACTGCCCAGAAAAAAAATCAGTTGTGCACTGCCTGTTGAACGAGTTGAACGTTTATTCCTTAAAGCCTAAAAGCTACCAGGATGTGTCAACAAAAAAAAACTGCAACATTTTCAGTTTTATTTTTCATGATCCAAAAATTCAAATGTTTAATAGCGTTCAAATTCTTTTACGCCCAAACGTTCTCCAAACATCACACGTCCAAACCGTTTTTATTGTGCTAGTTTGAAAGTTATTCACGCAAAAAAAAACGCGTGCTCTCCGCTTTCGTATCCGTTGGAATGGAATTTTCCTCGACCGCCGGCTGTGATCGGTCGGTTGACAACGGAAAACGATTTCGAGCACCAACCCCACTACACGCACGCGGCTCTATAAACATCCAGAAGTGTGTCATCCCCTCCGAGTCCAGAAGGTAGGAGGGAACAGTTTATGAACAGGCCAGAAGTACCAGCTGCTTGCTAGCGGCAAAGGTACCACGTCGATGACGATAAGGGACACTCCATCACTTTCCAAACTCTGTCGCGCACTCTTTCTAATGCCACATACATACCATCTTCCTCCGGATCTTGACGTCCGCGGGTTGCTCGGTGTTCCGGTGAAAGATGGGTTAATTTTATTACTTTGCTCATGGCAACAAACCGTCCGTAGTAGCGTGTGCCGGGAGGGTGGTGAAGGTCATTCTACCAAATTCTACCAGCCAGTTTGGTGTGGGTTGTTGTAGGGTTAGAAAAATGTCCCCTCTCTTCGGTGGGATGACCTCGAGAGAGGTGGGAGGACGATGCAGCCACGTTGCAATAACGCCTGCATCGCATTATGGAACGATGGAGGCGTTATTGCACCGCCGAAATTAATTTATTGTTGTTCGATCTTCTTATAACAACCCTTCGGGTTTCATTGCGTCATATGGGATGTGGTACGTATTAAGCGCTTTTGGAGGAATGTAATTTCCGTAACATTCTTCGAGTACCTGATGCCGTGTTTGCTTGTTGTTGTTCCGTGCGTCTATGTGTGCGGACAAATAAACACAACGAGACTGGACCGTACTCGTCATGTATTACGTCGCTCGGTAGAAACACCCAATGGGCGCAGCGACTTTGCGCATCGTCGTGCAAGTCGCCAGTTAGTTCAACGCCGCAGACGACAATTTCAGTCGCATTTTCCTCTACCTTACTACCTTACGGAAAGCACGCGGTGATGGGAAGCATTTTAATTAATTTTGTTTTTTTTTTTGCGTGACACTAATCTCACAACCTTTTGGCAAGCAAAACAAGCTGGGAGGGAGAAAAACATACAAATTTCTCTTGAGCTCATTGAGAATTCTTCAAATTCCAGCAGTATCGTTACACTGCTTCCCCTCTGCACTCAAAAGAGGAATATGTTTTTTTTTCCTATTTTGAAGCGGTGCTTAGCTACAAAACGCGGTAGCTCTGTTTTTAAGCCAGTTCATCCATCAGTTAGTCTAACGATCCGCATGGATAGTGCGGTTCGTTTGGTAGGGAAAAGATATTCTTATTATAGCGAATATCATACACTAAACACTTGGTTCGTTTCCTGCGAGTGCATGTATGTGTGGGTTCGCTGCATGCCTCCTGTAGGAAATTTATTTTTCCTCTCAACACAAACTTGACCATCTTTCGGGGAGATGTTTGGAGTTTTCTCCGCTGGCGGGGTGCGATTCACGGGAATCGATAGAACAGCTGAAACGCTGTGTCTTCACGCGATTTATATACACTCTTTCCTACTGAAGCACATATACTTGGGGCACCCCGCACTGCGTGTTTTTGCGTGTTTGATTTTCGCCGTTCAACCTATGTGAAGAATCCCAGTTCCGGTAACGCGGTGCTCTGGCCCGTCCCCTACGCTGCCACTTTACTTCCTCCAAGATATGGTAGAGCGCAATAAAATAGAGGCAGAAAAATGCAGACAGGCGCCAAATGGCGTTTTTTTTTGTTTTAAAATACGCCGTACCCATTTCATATTTTGTGACAAATGACGAACGCGAATTTGAAATTTCAAAGCTGCGTTGTAGAGCATTTATTGTTTACCACTGATTATTATATTACCCTATGAGTAACGAAATGTTCGCATTACATCATCATCACTACGGTGACTGAAAAGTGTTCGAACGATGCGTGGTGTCTCATAAAAAAGTACCACATGGCTTGGAAAGAACACATAACAAGTAAACGTCATCATAAACGCTAGAAACGAGATACTAACACACATGGTAAGCGGCATCGCTCGCTTCAAGGGCTTTCGTTAACGTCTCGGCTCCGTTTCTCGGTTATGACACCCGAAACTATGTCGCATTTTATTATGTTGGATAAGCGAAACTAGCCCGGGACGGGCTGAAGAAAAGAGAGACACCAGCAGCAACAGCGTTCCCACACAAATTACTTTGCACGACCATAGAAAAAAAAAAATAGTTCGATTAAAGTTTCATCCCAGATGCTACGATAATGCAACCGTTGTGAATGCTGCTTCTCAAACGTTTGAATACTGAAGCAAACGTTATTAATAGGACTAAGGACAATGTTTTACTAGGCTTTGTCCGTGCCACGTGTTTCGTGCTGACAAGAACCTAAAACAATGACCCTTGACCACACAATCTAGTGTGATGTGTTTTCTTACCCGGTGTTTGTGTCAAGGACATGTGTTCTCGCCGCCCGTTGGCGTTACATTGTTCCCTAACCATCGATCTCGATCGCTAGTATCATAGGTAGAGCAAACACCCGCTTACGTGACATATGCCTTCCTGTTCATGTTTTGTTTTGTTTTTTTTTTTTAACGCCTTCTATGATATCTTACCTCTCCTTATAGGTGTGATGCAAGCGACAACTATGGGCGGTTCTAAACTCGAGAAACGCTACTCACCCAGCTTCCGGGATGATCCTGTGCGAAAGACTGCCGCATCGAAACGAAAGCGTGAAGAAGTGCTACGGTTAGTATTTAGAAGAAAAAAAACGCCCACGTCCTCCCCCCCACTCCCCCGACACATATGGCTATATGAGCATATGCACTACTAGCGCTAGTCGAAGCTAGTCGGATCTACGTTTTCAGCGCTTTAACGAAGCCATACCGAGCGAAAGGAGAAATACAGCGGCTGCTCGTTGTGGGTCTGTTGTGGTGGTTTTATTCGTGTGCCCATAGAGAATATGGAGTGCAACGGCAAAATAGTACCCCGTTGTGCGATACTCAAACTGCCAATCCAATTTCCGTTTGTGATCCGTCGGTAGATTGGTCGGTGGCTATTGAATGGATTTTGCTGAAACACAACCAAATGCCCAGCTGTTTGACCGGTCAGCAATGCATCCAGTGCTCGTCTGCTTTATTTAGTGTGGATTTGAAATACAACTCATCAACATTGTTTTGTCGAACTTCTGAAACGAGGTGAAAGCGGAAGGTTCGCCCATCAAACAGCAATCACCAATCAATAACACGCTTCTCCCAGTGCAATTTGGTTCTAATCACGGTTTTTCTCTTTCTCTACTCTTCTACTTGCAGGATGAAAATACATAAAAATGGAATACCGTCAGAAGTGTTAAAAAGTATAGCACAGATAGACAACTCTAATAAACAATGTTAGTATCGCGTAGTAGTATGAGAGTGTATCCCACCGAGAAATGGTGGGGATACATGCATCACGCACTTCGTTATTGCTACCGGCGAAGGGCGAAAGATGATGTGGATCGCTTATGTCGTAGAGCACCTTTTGTCTGCAGTATTTGTGACTTGTCTTCATCGAACAATCAAATGCAAACCTCATCATTTTTCATATCATTCTCACGTCTAGCTTTACCGTTCACGATCACGTCGTTTTACTAGAAGATTAGAAGGTTCATCCATAGAAAAAAAAAACAGAAATCGTTCGATGGTGCACTGTTGCACCAGTCGCGTGCACAGGCACCGGTGATGTGGTCTATTTTACAATGTTGTCGATCAGTTTTATGATGCAAGGTGTACCACACGATTCAGATGCAATCGTTTTAGTTGCATTATGAATTGTCAAAGCTTTAAGTAAAGAGGCAACAATTAAGTTTTCGCCTTATGAAGTACCGGTAGCGGTATTGCTTCAACCATGTTGTCACCGAGTAATATTGTACAGCATGGCATGGTGTACTGGTCGTAGAACAAGTACACGGTAGCGCAAAGTAGCGAGAAAGTGCACAACTGTCAAAAAAAAAAAACAATTCATGTCACGTGTGTAAATAAATGTTTATCCGAGATAAGCCATTGGAATATGTTAATGAGGCCGGCGCAAATATACTATTTTGAAACAATATCCTCAACCAATCATCGTAAGGAAACTAAAGGTCCAATCGCCTGCTCCGTTTGTTCGTATGGTTGTGTCCGCAAGAAAGGGTTACGTTTTTTTTCCTCCGTGGAACCACGCCACTGACCAGCCGTCCAACCAGACTATCATCATTCCCACTGTTTACGTCTAGGACACCGGGTTAGCCGAAGAACACTCACGACATCCATCGTCATCATCGTCATCAAAACCTTTCATCGGCTTTTTCCCTCTAGCTTTGCGGTCGTCGTTTGCCCCCACGCAAGGAGATCATCCTCCACCGCCTGCCGGCCTCTGTGTGCACTGACGCGGTGTGGCAGTAACAAATCGGTCTAATGGTAGTGTCGTTTTTCTTTTTTCTTTCCTCTCTTCTCTTTACCGCCATCACCATTCGGGAATCCTGTCGTAGATTTTCTGATGCTGGAAAACATCACTTCCGCCTACCGGAACCCGTGCATACTGGATCTCAAGATGGGCACCCGCCAGCACGGTGATGACGCGTCGGCGGAGAAGCGCAGCAAGCAGATGGCCAAGTGTGCGGCCAGCACGTCCGCCTCGCTCGGCGTCCGGCTGTGCGGTATGCAGGTCTACCAGGCAAACCTCGACCACTACATGAAGCGGGACAAATACTGGGGCCGTGAACTCACCGAGGACGGCTTTAAGGGAGCGCTACACAACTTCTTCCACAACGGCTACCGATTACGGGTGAAGGTCATCGCGAAGGTGCTGGACAAACTGGAGCAGTTGCGGCGTGTTATCGAGAAACAGTCGAGCTATCGCTTCTACTCATGGTAAGCGACTGTTTCCGTGACTATTGGTCTGTGTTGCTTTCAAGCAGCTGTAGTGTAACAAAGGAAAACTTGTTGAATAACGTTGCAGCACAGGCATACACATTACAATCCCAAATAGGCATTGCTTTAGTTAGGCAGCCGATTTGGTACACCACTGCATATATTTTGATATGTACACGTCGTTTTGAATGATTGACCATAAATTCAATCAGCTGACTAACGCTAACGTTCTGGAAATGAGGTGCAAAATTTTAATAATTTAACGGCAGACTAAGCTCAATATTCAGTTGCCACCTTTGTTTAGTTTTGCCGTTGATTTTCGCGGTGCATAGGAACTCTCCTACCAAATGAAGAGGTATGTGAGGTGTATGAGATCAATTTTTATCAATCAACCAATCGATTTTTTTAAAATCATCCAATTTTGTATCGAGTATACTAATGTATTCTAAAAAAAAGGGATTCCAAACCCAAACTCAACCCAACATGAATGAGAGTGGCCGCGATTATGGTCAACTAAGCGAATGTGAGGGGAATGTGGTAAAAGAATAAAATTTATTAGAGAAATTGTACACAAAACGCGTTGGTTAGTCGTCATGCAGTTTGTTTACACGATAGACGGACTAATTGCTATGCATGTTTTCTACTTGATCCCTGCAGTTCCTTGCTAATCGTCTACGAAGGTTTCGAGGAAATGCCGTTGGTTAACACCACCGACGACTATCATTTGCTGGAAACGGAATCAAATTCATGCTGCTACGATGCGGACGCCTCGAACAGCTCAATCGAGCAGTTCCTGTTGTCCTCTTCGAACGAGGAATCTCCGCTACCGTCGAACGCCGCTACTACCACCACCACCAGCTCGTCCTCTGTGGAATATCGTCGAAAGTCCACATCAATGGCGACGGCAATAGCGGCAATGGCGGCAGCAACGAAAGCTACCACACTCACCACCTGCTCCACTGCAACCGCCTCTCCCACAACCCCGGTGTTACCTGCGCACAGGCCGGAAGAGCATCACTTCCGCAGTGTCGTGACGGACGAGGACAACAACCAAAGGCAACGACGGTCGATCGATGGTGGTGTTAGTGGTAGCGCACCCGAACCCACCAAGGCAGGGTGCGTTCCATTCGTGCCAATATCGGAGGAAACCATCTACCCCGGTGGTCCAACCGATGACGGTTCGTCCTCGCCCAGCGATGCCATTCCCATGCCAGCGAACGGGGGCAGCTGCGCTACCCAAACGCTAAACAGCTCCAGCCCACACTCGATGGATTCGTGGATGAACTACAGCAGCAACAGTAACAGCAGCAGTGATGATTACGCGTCCGCCTTCGTCGTACCGAAGCCCCATGTGCAAACCGGCGGGTCCACCGGTTGTCGCCCATCGGAAGACGCCGGCACGGGGTTCGACGGCGTAAGCGATCGACTCGAGCGAAGGGATTCCTGCACAACGACGGTCGCTGCCGCCGCAAGTATCGTCGACTTTAGCACCAGTATTAAGTTCGGCCACAGCAAGCAGTTCGTGGTGGAGCAGAGCAGTAGTTTAAACAACAAAAACAACAACAACAATAACAACAACATCAACAACAATACCAACAGCGGCACTGTCGGTGACAGCAGTGCGCTGCTGGTGTCCGGTGCAGGTGGTGACGGCAGCATGTTGGTGGTGGATGAAGGCACACAGCATGACAATTCCGACGCCGGCTATCACGAGGACGAGGAGGTGGACGATGACGACGAGGACGAGGAAGGCGAAGTGGACGACGAGGAAGACCGGCAGCTACTGTTGCGTCAGAAACTGATGGTGGTGGGTGGGGGCAGTAGCTCGAAGCGACTGCGTGGCAAGGACTGCAGTGGTGCCGCCGTGATGGTGGGCGGTACAAACAGCAGCAATAACGCCGGAGACACCGGCTCCTGCACGGTTCCGCCGGCTCCGCTGCGCCGTAAACTTAGCTCCAAGTCCAAGTCTGGCTCGTTCGGTGGCGGTACCGGAGGATCGGTGGGCGGTGCCACCGGCGGTAGTTCTGGTGGTTCAACGATGGCCGACGTGCGCATGATTGACTTTGCGCACACGACGTTTGAGATCAAGAACGGTGGCGCATCGCTCTGCAGTAGCACGAACGTGAAAATACACCACGGCCCGGACAGCGGATTCCTGCGTGGACTCGACAGCCTCAAACGCATCCTCTCCGAACTCTGCGAGGAGTATTACTAATTGTCGCAATGTTGGGTGGGATGTTAGTAATGAATAGCTTAGAGAAACATGACGGGAGAAGGAGAGAAGCCTGGAGCTAGCGAGCAAGCTCAAATACGTGCAATCCTCAATATGCAAATGTTAGGGAAGCCTAAGATCGATCGCCGCTCGTCGATCGTTAATTCCGTACTCATTGCAATGTGATGTTTTTTTCTCGTTTTTTTTTTTTTGCTAATTTATCTTACCATTTTCGATATATTTTTATTCCCAGCCTTACTGATAAGGATTAAACCAATAAATCGTTAGTAGTGCGAAAAAAAAACGTTTTGGCGCTTAGACTGCGTACTGTGTTGAGCGAAAAAGTAGTTTCTCGGCAACACAAGCAAACGACCTGTTTTTAGACGTTTTTTAAAGCATTAGTAACACTTTTCTTGCAAATCTCGCACTTAAATTGCTTCCCAATTAATCGTATCGTAAATTTTCAACGATTAGAAGAAGGATTAGAAATTTTAAAGTTGATCCGTTGTTGTTGATGCACCAAGATCGAGTGATGGTGAATGTAGAATTCAGTTTCTCATTAATAGTTTAAAAAAACGCTTTAATTATGGAGAATAGTGCACCGATACATGGAGAATCAAATTTTCAGTCGTTTGCATTCAATATCTATGACAACACTTTAACTTAACACATTCCTCGACACATCTTCACTCAATTTCATGGTGAAATTATGAAGTATGTCAATGTAATGTTTTTCTTTTAATTGTTTTTCATGCATTGTGAATGTAAAGATTTCGATACCAAATTTATCACCTTCTGTTTTATAATACTGATTTTTTTTGCCGTATATGTTTGTACTTTTATTGAAAAACTAAAATTTCACGTTCACTTTCTCTCGATCACTCGATCGATCTTTAGCTTTGGACTTGTGGTGTCTACTCGCAAACTCAAAAAGAAGATGAGTATTTCTGGCTCAAGGACATGAGGAATTTATGCTCGGTCTCTCTCCCTCTCTTTTTTTCTCCATCTCTCTTTCTCTTTGTTTGTGTCGTTAAGCTACAAGTGATAGAGTGAAAAGCACACAGGGTTGCACAAAAACATGAGACGGAACAGGGATCGCCGCAATCGAAAACGATGTAAATGGATATTGTGATACAAACTAGCATTTGTTTTGTCGTTCCCTCACACACACACAAACACATTAGAAAACTCAATCTAGCTTCCTTTCGTCTCATTCGTATTAGATAATCGTTAGTTGCGTTTCGCTCAATGTCTTTTAATATGATTAATATGTATCGTGTCGGCTCGTGCGTTTCGGTGTATATTATATGAGAGAAGATAAAGGCAGTTTAAAGATATTATAGAACATTCTTTTTCCTCTTTCTTAAGTTTCATCTCACCTCGACTTCAGTGCAGTTCGTTCTTTGTCCGTAATTTTCTGCCGTTTCAATGTTTATATTTTTCTTGTAGGATTCGTTCGGCGCAGTTTTTGTTTTGCGTACAAGTTGTGTTACGACCAGCTCTGCTTTGCGCTCCGATAACGAACGTCCGTATCGTGGAAGAGTGCAAACACTTAGCGGAGCGTCAATCTTTATCGTTGTCGTCTAGGGTTGATGAAAGTTAAACTATTTGCTGGAAATGACCTGTACTCTGTACGCAGTGAACTATCGGGCGGGATTCAAAATCATCAGAATCACTTACGATCACCAAACCCGTACCGAAAACTAGAATCGAGCTGCAGTTTCGGTGGGGCTTGATGTTGCTGTATAATAGCATGCATGTTCAATTCGTTTAGTATCATAGTATCAGAACAATCCTACCTTACAAACTATCATCGTCTCTTCCTCAACACTTCGCGCGAAAATAAAAACGTTCGCTTAACTCAGAAAGACGTTTTATAAAGCAATAGCGTTAAGAACAATTGCTACTACGTACTATGCTATTGTTCGATTCGTATTCGTTGCGCTGGATCCTTTTTGCAAACAAAGCCGTACAACACACCTTTAGTACAATTATTAGTTTTATGCATTACGGTCAAGTCTGATACGAAATTGTACGCGATTCAACCTCTCATTGTCCAAAGTTGTGTATGTACGTGTGATGGAGTAATAAAAAATGAGTAATTAAAAATTGAATGAATACTACTTGACTTGAAAGCTGTCCGTTCACTTTGTATGTGCAAGAATCGAATCACGTACCATTGCATAACCGGGACATTTAAATAGTATTAGAGGAAGATTGTTTTAATATTACCGGGAGGAGCGCATGATTATTCAAACCCGCAAAACCCAGAAAACATCACAAGCGCTCGCATCATATGCACCTTTAAAATACTTATTCAAAACTGTGGTTAGATGAAAACACCTTATCTGTTAATTTTCTTTTGTTTGCAAAGCGTTTATGACAGCATTGCAACAGCCCGTATCGCTTGTCATGTAAGTCATGGCATACTGTGTGGTTTGTTTCTGTTCGTCATCTGTCCAACCATATCACCGTAAAATATTGGCGCCGAGCCCTAGACGCGTCGCTCGTATCTGGATCCACTGCTGCTCCTCGCGTAAAACTGTATAAATATGTAATTTATTGCCGAAAAGTAAACGATATAAATTGATTGTTAATTTTTAATTCCGCTGTAAATTATAACAATGTAAAACTAGATAAGAAAACCCATGATAAAGACACAGACACATACAAACTGGATATAATGTGAAATGTGAAAACAAGAGTGCACAGGACCGAAAACCCTTGGCGTCGACTTTGCGATGAGAACACGTAGAAGAACGCAGGAAGATGGAACAAAATACGCTTGGCAATTGCGAAAAACCATTCACGGAAAGTCGATAAAGGAGATTCTGTTTGTGCTCACCTTTGCATTGCATTATTGTTACCAAAACAAAGTGACAAACTGTTGGCAATATTCATTGGCACTAGTATTTAGCCTAACATTGGTTATTCTACTATTTCAGCGTATGAAATCGCAATTAAATTGGACCGCTAATGAAAGCGCGTATAAAAAGAGGAAAAAATACACATAAACATACTGTAAAGGAAATCAAAAATTTCAATCAAACAGTTTGTTTTGATAATTGGGACAAGAAACAGGAACAGGATTTGCACGAAACATGCGACACTTTGCGAGTATTTGCGACTTTTCGATGCCATTTTGAGCTCATGCTAAGCTGTTTCCACGTAGAAAGGGTGAGACAAGGCGTAACACGTCTATCGTATAACCAGAAGGTTAATTTTTATTCCGAGTTAAGCATGTCCTGGAGCAGCCGAGTAGTGTTTAGATGAAGTAAGCGTTTTAGCATTTTAAACGCATTGTTCCAGATGCAGAGAAATTGTAACAAAACTTAATTGCATATTGTAACAGGGGATAACAGCAGAAGCATAGGCCGGTGAAACATGCAACAACAAAAAAAAACAACAAACAATTCGTAACGTGTGTGTGATCTTTTTATGTTAATTTACGGCTAAAAGCGCGAACTGTTCTGGAGGTTGGATAAGTAAGGTATTTATTTGTAATAAAAAAGGTGACGAGAGAATAAACAAATGCTACGAAGATTGAGAAGAGTTTGTCACGAGGAAAGCGTGTGAAAATGATGAAAAAAAAAACGATGGTGGAAGAAACAACAAATGAGAAATTTAATATAAAAATATAATAAAACTGTAACATCCATACGCATTGAGTTGAAAGAGTAAATAATAAAGAATTATTAATTTTCAAACAAAAAAATCGTTGTTCAGATCGGATATTGTGTATAAGTGACAAGCTGAGTTTTTGGCATGCAGTAGTTGTAACAACTCATTTGTGGACATCTGACAATTGACCTGCTTTGAACATCGGTAGTTTGAATAAAAAATTGGATAAACTTGTTTTAATACCTCTTGTAAAATTTACGATGATTGCTGGACTGTAATTTCGCTGTAATAATTTCGTTAAG
>JXXA01005810.1:0-20221 GCA_000956255.1 Anopheles punctulatus | reverse complement strand
GTCGCAAAATCTGTTCATAAATCACTACCCAGATTGCTCAGAAATGTGAAAGTTTGAACCGCTCGAATTTGGCCGCCGGCAGCTGCGTTTCGACCCTGTAAGAAGAACAATTTTCAGAATTGGCCCGGCAAAGATATGCACAATTTCCGAATTTCAAATAAATATTTATTTACGAGTTACACTTTATTTATGAGTTATTTGCTCTCAATGTGTAAAGTGAATTTTCCAAGCGAGATTTTTTTCAGGTTTTGAACCCGGCGGTCTAAATAGAACGACGAGAACAGCATCATCGCGTGGCAGCTGTCACTTTTTGGCAGAGGAAAAAAGGGACGCTTACAGCAACAAGACGAAGGCATCATAACAATGAACTGAAAACAGAAAAGACGAAAAATTCCTGAAAATTGATAAATATCGAGACCTACCCTAGCCTGGTAACAGGGGCACTTGGAGCAATTTGTTTATCGTACGTTGCGTGCCTGATTCTAGTTGTGCAGTGCAGTGTGTTCCCTTCCTCAGTGTGCTACAACAGCCAGCTCCCACCCGTGGGTGGTGTTCCTAGAAAGTGTTAAAGCACGAACGTTGCTGAAAAAGAAATTCATCCACGTCGTGTTCCAGCAGGAGTAAGCACTTTCTGTAATAGTGCATTCAAAGATGACGAAAAAGGTGAAGATAAAGATGGAATCGGATGAATACGACGATTTGCAATGGGATACGGATGGTAAAACCGATAATGCAGCATTGAAGGTACGCGCCGTTTGTATAAGTACGCCACGGATGTTGGATTGATTTGTTTATGCTTCCCTGTATCAAATCAATCGTTCACAGTCATCGTCATCGATGTTCGTTGCTCTTTGATTTCGTTCACAAAGTACCTTTGTTTCTTCGATAAAGCAGATATCGTAAGGAATATCTGTTGCAGAGTTTATGTCAGAACTAGTGTAATTTAATAGCACAAATATTCCTTCACTTCAATCATCAGTTTGACTAATGCATCCTCGTTCCTCGTTGCAGTGAAATGCGCCTCGATACAGTGCTAGTGTTTCATATAGTAAAATTAGTGTGACTTTTTTATAACTAGACTTAACGCAAAAGAACGTAAAAAAGGCGAGCGAGGAAGCGATAGTGATTTTATATGTATACGATGCACCGATACAGCATACGAGCACGCTGCCATAAAGAGTAGGCCGGAAGCGATGGACACCGGCCAAGGTGCATTGGCACCGGGGCAGGAGATACGTATCGTCAGTGCCTCGGTGGTAGCACATTTGCAAGCCCAAGGATTACAGGTCCGTTTACAAACCGAGATATGTGTCATAAACACCCGAATCATTTCACTTCCGGCTAATATAACTGTTTTTATTTTGTAATATTGTTTTTTTTTTGTATTTTACACATTAATCCATTCTCGTTTACCCATTTTTTGCTCTTTCTTGGACATGGTTTGTGTTAAGGTTAGCTAATAATATTTCTCTAACTTAGTTTGCTTCTTTTTCGGTGTGTTTTTATTTTGGTAACAACTGTTTTCCTAGAAATGAAAGATTGCTCGTATATTTCACTCATCCAACTTATCACATTTTAATTTTGCGTAATTTGTCACACATGTTGTGGGTTTTGTTGATTTCGTTTGCACATTGATTTTCATTTCCGCACTTAACTTACGCGAGGTTTGAAAGGTTTCCTTGCTACATGCTGTTTTATGCTTTTCAATTTTGTGTTCCCATCTCAATGTGTACATATTTGTGTAACGAGTGTAGTGTAACTGATACTAAAACTAATAACTAATATATTTCTCGATTATTCCTCATACACCACCAAAGGGCAATGAACTTAACGCGGCGATTATGGCTGCATCGCAGCCGCAAAGTGCGGCTCAGCAGCACGTACAGCAGCAGTTGCAGGCGCAGCATCAGCAGCAGCAGCAACAGCAACAACAACAGCAGGCCCAACAACAGCAGCAACAGGCCCAACAGCAAGCCGCGCAACAACATGCTCAGCAGCAAGCAGCGGCCGTTGCCCAGCAACAACAACAGCAGGCACAAGCTGCTGCACAACTGCAGGCACAAATTCAACAGGTTTCAGCGCAACAGCCCCAGGTTCGTCGTTTGCATCGCAAGCTGAGGAGTGCATAACAAATTAATACACATCTTTTTTCCAGGTGATCACCCTGCAGCAGTTGCAAAACTTCCTCCCCCAGCATCAACTGAATGCCCTCACGACGGCGGACGGCACACCGGTACAGGTGGCGACGGCGGCTGCACCGGGTACGGCCGGTACGGCGCCTGTCGGAACGCCGGTGAAGACGTTCGTCACCTCCGCACCCCAGCTGCCCGGGCAACCGCAAATCGTCAGCCTGCAAAGCATACCGCAGCAGTTCCTGCAGGGGGGCGGCCAGCTGATCCAGAACCAGAACGGGCTGTTTCAGATGATACAACCGGTGCAGACGATCAGTCTCGATGGGCAGGAAGCGCTTTACCTGCCGGCAGGGCTTCACGCGCAGCAGCAGCAGCAGGCCCAACAGCAGCAGCAACAGCAACAACAGCAGGCCCAACAGCAACAGCAACTGCTGGCCGGAGCACAAGCGGTACAGATCAACGGACAGCCAGCTTTTATCACACCGTCCGGACAGATTATTCGCGCCCCGAACGGCATGATTCCGGCAAACTTCCTGCAAAACATGACACAGGCAGTGCAATTACCCAATGGTATGTATCGAGAAGTGTGCAAGCCTGTTTGTGGTGTCCGTAACTGGGTGGTGTGGTATTTATTTTTTTTTGTGTGTTTATACGTCCTCGTCATACAAACAATCCCATCGCACTAGATCTTTAATACGCAGTTATTTCTCAATGATTTATGTGTGCGCGTCGTAGTCAGACGATGGGGAAACTATGTGTTAGTTGTGTATAACCACAAAAGCATAAGTCTTTTTAGTTGCCTAGTTAAGGAAGTATACCTTTTCAAAATATTCACAATATTCACCATCACGAGGTTCAGCTGTAATGAACAGGATTGTAAAAGAACTATGAAGTTGTGAAAACAGATTAAACAGAAGAAATTTCTTCTTATATAAATATCAACTAAATGCTGTAATTCAAGTCCGTCTCTAAAAAAACGTTTCATTTGCTACATACCCGCGCCACAAAGAGATTGTTGCTATATTTATGATACATGATAATCGCTCGCTTTGAATCATAAATTATCACCCACTAACCCAGTCATAGCAAGCGCACCGCTGTAAGCACCGTCATATAATACCCGATTCGCATTTTGCTTGAACACTGTTCTATTTTCGTCTAGCTGGTCAGGCCACGCTAACCATACCGGGCACTAACATAACCATTCCACTGGGAACGGCTAATGCCCCTAACGTGCTTCACCAAGTGCAACAACAGCAAGTCCAGCAACAGCAACAGCAGCAACAGCAAGCGCAGCAGCAGCAGGCACAGCAGGCACAGCAACAGCAACAGCAGCAACCAAGCCAACAGCAAATCACACAACAGCAGCAACAACAGCAGCAGCACCAACAGCAGCAGCAACAGCAGCAAGCTCAGCAGCAGCAGTTAGCTGCACAGCAACAACAGTCGGCCGCCGCTGTTGCAGCCGCTGCTAACCAGCAATTGCAGCAACAACAACAGCAGCAGCATCAGCAGCAACTCCAGCAGGCAACGTTCACGATACCGGGCACGAACATACAGGTGCCGGCGTCCACTATGACGGCACTAAACCAGCTCAATCCGGGCAACATAACAACGATCAAGCTAGAAGGAGGTAATTTTTTTTTTCATGAGGTCTTTCTTTCTTTCGCTCCGTTCGATATGAAGGTTAGCGTTGATTTGTAGAGTGTAGATTGGTTTTGTTTGTCTTTTGTTACTAACTCCTGGGTTTTAGATGGTGGTTGGTGTTTTTTTAGAGTGATTTTCGACAATCATTCTAATGGTTTCGGTTCTGCTCGTCCGTGCCTCAATTTCAGGTCAAAATGTGCAAGTACGTCCCGCGGGTACGGCCTTACCACAGGTCGTCCAGTTTCCGATGCAGCAAACCATCCCGGTGCAGATGCCCATATCGACTGCGAACGGGCAGACCGTGTATCAAACCGTTCACGTGCCAGTGCAAACGTTCGGCTCGGTCGTACAGCCGCAGATGCAGGTAATTCCGCAGATACCGCAGATGGCCAGCATCATCACGCCGAGCGGCCAGATTCAGCAGATCCAGCTTACGTCGCTGAATCCGCTAGCGGGGCTGCAAACTGCGTCGATGCATCCGAACATCATCCTCCAGCAGCCGCAGGCTCAACAAATACAAAATGGCCCAAACGGACCGATGGTTGTTAGTGCACCACAGTCTGCTGCAGCTGTCGCATCACAAGATCCTACAGCCAGTCAGCAGCAACAGCAGCAGCAGCAACAACAACAACCACAACACCAGCAGCAACAACAACAGCAACAGCAGCAGCATCAACAACAACAGCAGCAGCAGCAGCAGCAGCAGCAACAGCAACAGCAACAGCAACTACAACAACAGCAGCAGCAACAACAACAGCAGCAACAGCAACAACAGCAGCAGCAGCAGCAACAACAGCAACAACAACAGCAGCAACAACAGCAACAACAACAGCAGCAACAACAGCAGCAACAACAGCAGCAACAACAGCAGCAACAACAACAGCAGCAGCAACAGCAGCAAGTAGTTACGGCAGCAGCTGTCCAGCAAATGACCGCTGCTGCAGCTGGTCATCAATCACAGCAGCAGCAGCACCAAGTGATCGGTGCGTTCGGACAACCGATAACGATCACGAGCGGTGCACCGCAGATCGGGCAGCCGATTACGCTGCAGCAGCTGCGCCAGCACATGCCCGGGCTCGCCGGATTGCAGGCAATCCCGGTGCAGAACATACCTGGCATCGGCAACGTTCAAGTTATACCGACAAATTTCATGCAACCGGTTCAACCGCAAACAGCAGCGTCGCAGCCTCAGTTGAACCCGGTCACTCAAGCAGGACAGCCGTCCCATGCGCACATGGTGCAGCAGCATCAGCAGCAGCAGCAGCGAGCGCTGGCGGCGGCGGCAGCAGCAGCGAGCTCTGGCGGCGGCGGTCCTACAGCAGGCAACGGCGCATCCACTATCAAGTATAAAGCAGGATGCAAGCGAACCCGCTAGTAAATGCTTTGTAAAGCAGGAACCCTCCACCACCTGTCCGGCGTCGATCGCGCCAGCGCAGCCGGCAACAGTGGCCCCAACGGCCCCACCAACCGGCACCGTCGTTTCGACGCTGGCACCGGGTGCGCTGTTTTCGTCCGCCGTTGGAGCTCCCGCGCAGATAGTGGCGGTCAGCGGTGGCGTTGGCGTCGGTGTGAATCTGCCCACCAGTAATCCGTCCACCACTCCGACCATACCGACTGCGGCTCACGCTACCTCCACCGCGGCATCCGCCATTGGTGGGGTCAATAAGAGCGAACACGCGGTGGTCGGTTCCCTGAATCAAACTGACACCACGGCTGCGGGTACCGTGGAGGATCCGGGCTCGGCGGAGAAGCGACGGCGGCACACGATACCGAAGATAGTGTCGGCGACCCACACCATGAACGGGACGCTGCGGCAGCGGGTGCGCCGAGTCGCCTGCACGTGCCCAAACTGCGAAACCAAGAACGACGGACCGCCGGACCGGAAGAAGCAGCACATCTGCCACGTTAGCGGTTGCAACAAGGTGTACGGTAAAACGTCACATCTACGGGCGCACCTTCGGTGGCACACGGGTAAGTCAGGTGCCGGGAGGGGGTAGGGGGGTGGGGTATAAGGTTGGGTCACGTGTGAAATGTTGTCCTTCTAAATCGTGCACTTTCCCACTCACACAGGCGAGCGTCCGTTCATCTGCATCTGGGGTACGTGCGGTAAGCGGTTTACGCGGTCTGACGAGCTGCAGCGGCACCGACGGACACACACGGGCGAGAAGCGGTTCGAATGCAGCGAGTGCAACAAAAAGTTCATGCGCAGCGATCACCTGTCGAAGCACATACGAACGCACAGCAAGCTGAAGCGGGATGCCGTAAGATTTTCAATTTAATTCTCGATGATAATATTGTTGCCTGAGTGCCGTAGTGTCTTTTAGAGAGAAAAAAGTGTAACACATACGGGTTTCATGTAGGAACGCACGTAGTGGCAGCTTTTTCAACGTTGTGCTTTCTGCTGTGTACTGTGTAACGCCGTTGTTTGTTTGGTTTAGTTTGGGCAAAAACTTTAATTTGCTGTTTTTTTTCTTCTTTATATATTTGCCTAAGATTTGTTTTTTTTTTACAACGTAATCTCAAGTGCACTATCTCCTACCCTTCCGTCCTACCTACCCTACCATTCATTGCCAATTTCATTGGCTGCCTTGTTTAAACCATCGATTCATGTGTGAAATTAACGACGGAACATCCTTTCCGAGAGCGAATGTTGCAGGAGCAAATTGTTTATTTCATCATAAAGTCGTACAGTTAACTAATTATGTTGATTAAAAAGGTTAAATGTGAATGTTCATAATTTTGAGTTGCTTAGTATGAACTGATGGAAATATTAGAAACTCATAGTAAAATGCCCATAATAGTGCAAAGGCAAGTGCGCGCTGGTGTGCTGGGTTGCTAGTAGACGTTTAGTAAGGAATTTCGTTAAATACCTTTGTTTTCTTTTAGCAAATTTGTAACTGTAGTTATTTATTTCTTGTTATTTTCGTGTACTTTGTTTCTTTTCTTTCCGTCAACACGCTCACGGTGTACTACGAACACGCCTTCATTCTTTTACCCCTTACCGCCCGATAACGACCACGTTTGTGCGTGGTGGTGGTTTTTGGGATGGGCCGGAATGTTGGCCGCTGCTTGTGCCGTACTGTGATGTGTGTTTTGATTTTCGTTTTTCTTTCCGTACGGTAAAATACGTGTTGCGTGCATGCGTAGGGTTCGGATGGTTTCGATAAGTCGGGCGATGAGCTCACTTACGAGGAAGAAGAAATCCACGAAATCGACGACACTGACTACAAAATGGACGACGACGAGGATTACGACGACGCGGACCAGCGGGAACGGTTTTCACGTAACTTGCAAAAGGTAAAATCGGAGTGGCTGGTGCTGATGCCTAACGAAGACGCCGTTTAAATCGCCATGAAAACCCATCCACAATGAGTTAGTTTGCCTATTGTTTCTTCCTTTGAGAACTCTAGTAAAGTAGAAGAGCCAGAATTTAGCATTGCTACATATTAGTTAGTTTATTTTAGATCAAAAACTTTGCTTTTTTTCTGCCTCTCAGCTTAGTCTTATTTGTGAACGAATTATGTTTGGTGTTATTCGTGATGTGGCGATGTGAAGACGTTGGGGGGAAATGTTTCAATTTAATTTTACCTTTCATTTGTAGGACGACCTCCACTCAGGCTCGAATCACTCAGGCTCGGGCTCCGATAGCAACGACAGCTCGGACCAGAAAATGATGATCACCATTGCCGCGGACGACGCGGACCAAGCTTATGAGACCAGCTAAGGCCAGTGTTCATGGTTCATGGATCTACAACGCTTCGATCACGCAGAGCATCGTGTGTTCAGTTTTGCAGCATATCGGTCTCGAATGATTATGATGGCGTATACATTGATTACAACGCAAGCAGTGTTTAAAAATTTACCATCGTGGCTAGTTTTCGTTATCCGTGCTAGCATTTATTCGTATGTTTGTACCGTCGTATCGGAAGAAGGAGGTATGTTTTCGGTTAATGTAAACCGTTGTGAAGGATTCGTTTTTTTTTCTCATGCTTTCTTTAGTATTTGTACGTCGTGCGGCTTTTAGTGCAACACTATGGAACGGCAGGTGCTCAGCCAGGTAGGCAAAAAGCAGTCTACAATCGCACAAGATGAATAGAGTCATTGATCCATAGCTAGCTAGATATCCATGAAACATTGTACATAGGTAGTTTCGAGATGTTTTTTTTTTTTAATTATAGCAACATCGAATAGAATAATTTCGTTGAACGGTTAAAAACAAGTAGTGAAAGTTTTTACTTTTTTTGTTTGTCTCTAGATAAAACCGTGCGCGAATATTTTCGTATGAGGGATGGTGCAGTGCACCCGAATGATTGATTGATCGCGATCGAATGCAATCAGTTGAAGGTTTTTGTTCATGAAGGTTCCACTATCCACAGATCGAGTGGAAGTGAAGAAATCACAAATATAATTTTTGTTGATGATTTTTTTATTGTTTTGCTTTACAAACAATGCTATACTCAAAGGTCTAAATCGATGGCACTTCAATGTTTCATTTTGTCGTAAAACTCAACATATTCAAACATGGGGAGTGGTATAAAACATACACATTTTGCCATGTCCATTTTAGTGTCCATATTTTAGGAATTTGGATATCTTTGGATTTGGATATGTTTGGATTTATTAGTGTCATCCTCAAAATTGTTTGTAATTCGATGAATATATTTGTCAAAGATCATCAAAAATCTGTAATTGGCGCTTTCGTTTTTCTTCGATCTGTAGTGTTTAGATCTTTTGACAGGAATTGAAAGCGATCTAGAAACTTTAATCAGCTACAATAGGAGACTTTGTATAAATACAAAAATAAAACAGCAGCCTCATATTAAGTGTTGATGGATGATGGATGAGTCTTTGTAGCATATGCACCCATAACAGATACTTTTGACTACAACTGTACATTTATTTACAACTGTACACTGAAGCGAGAGAGTGCGTTACTTCTCTCGCCGTGTTGCCTCGTCTGTCGCCCGGTCGATCGTGGGAACATTCTTAGGTGATAGCATCCGCAAGGCGCAAAACTCCTATTCACATCATTAAGTCAGAGTATATTCGATGTTCCTGTATTGAATGTAAATGCTTTTTCAACATCATTTTGACAGTGCAGAATGGTTTTCTTCCGTTTAGATGATTTAAAATTTGCACTCGACAATTGCTGATTCTAAAACACTGCCGGAAAGCGTGTGGATAACACATTAGCGACAGGCTCCGACAGAACGAATCACCGGAGCGGCATGCCAATTCTCTAGCGGTAATAGAACTGTTTGATTGGCGGTAGTAATATTTGCAAAAGAAGAAAAATGAATTGGGCCTCTTCTTCATAATTTATTGCTTCACTTAGTAGACCGTTTTGTAAACCGAACGACGTAACGATTAAGGTCCCAGTAACGATACAAAAACATAGTGGGAAATTTTGTGCTGGTGTATCGAGCAACCGCAGCAACCGTGTAGTGAGTTTTTAACATCGGGTTTTAAATGTCGAAGCGCGATACGTCGGAGCGCATTTTAACTAAGTTGTAAATATTAAAATTACTAAACCCATCTGTGGCCATCGTGGCGTGAGGGTAGAACGAAACGAGTGCAGGAGGTAATAAATTCTCACCGTAATTTCATGTGCGTCTCGTGTACTTTATTGCTTGCTTACTTGTGTATTACCTGCTTATCACTGATGTCACCAAAGTCCGAAAATATTATCAAAATATTGTAAGTATTATAATATTACTGTAAAAGAAACTGTTTACTTAAGCAGTATGGAATATATAACGTTTTATTGGGTTTTATTGGACACATTAATCTTAACATGACATTAAATTACGTTTTTGGCGTATGGCGGCTACCAGCTCCGGATCACAACCGGTCGCCGCGCTAGCATACGTCTCCAGGGGTGCCCTCAGAAGCTTTACCGTCTGCTGTAAATTACTGCCCAACGATTGACCCATCTCCTCCAGCACACTGCCGAAGTATTCTGTAAAAAACGAAAAAAATCGAGTCAAATCTAACAAACCAACTTCCTATCAGAAAAAAACAAACTTTACCAATATCCGTGGCTAGCTGCTTCGCACCCGGCACACTCAGCGAGCAAATGTTTTCGATCTGTTCGACGTACAGTGCTTCCGATTCTTCCACGACCAGCGCCAGAAACACATCCGCGCAGGGACGGGATGAGGCGTACCGTGGATCGGCCACCTCCAGCACCGCCTTCAGCACCGGTGCCGGAGAGAGAAGCAGCGGTTCGAGGTGCTGCGGAAGGGTAAGCAAATACTGGCTGATGAGCGTAATGTACTCCTGCGGTGCGTAGCTGTAGTCGGGCAAGGTGTCCATCGCGCTCGAACCACCGCTGCCGCTTCCGGACGTCGGTTCAATCTGTTTGAAGTGCTTCGTGATGGGCGAAAAGGCAATGCGCAGCATCGTATCGTGAATGTCCTCACAGGTGCGCTTGATGCGTTCGGTGAATTCGGTGAAATATTCCACCCTAATCGAGTCCGTGGCAAGTTTGCGCAGCTCGTTCACATCTCCCTTCGTATGTGGTCGATATTCGAAGCGTGCCTGAGCGGTGGTTGTGTTTAGTTGCGCGTGTTTCGTGTGCACTTGCTGAAGGAACGTTTGGTCAAGCTCGTGTACGGACTGTCGAAAAGTGCCCAGATACTGCAGTAGGACAACGCTCAACTGCAGCAAGTTCCAGTCGGTTTGGTTCGGTTGGCTAGCCGCTAGTTGCTTCTGGACCTTGTTGTACTGATCAAGGTAGGCGAGCAGATAGTTCTGCAGGACGCTTCCGATCGAGAGCAGCACACAGTGCTGGGTGATTTCTTGACACCGTGTCATTGCTTCCGCTGCCCAGCGGATGATCTTTGCGTTGGCACTTTCGATGTTGTGGACGCTGTCCGCCGGGGTCGTACCAACGATCGTTAAGGTCTGCAGCGATGTCTCTAGGTGAGAATTTTCGAGCATCGGATATTCCTTCAGGAAGATGCCAAAGAACGAAAACATTGCACTAGCAAGTCGCTCAACGATCGTTTCATCCTCGCAACGTACTTCCTGTTGGGAGCCACCCCGCACCAAACCCTCGACCAGCGCACCGACCGATATGGTTACCTTGGAAAATTGCCCCAACGTTCGGAATTTGTCCGACGCTCGTTTGAGAGCACTTCGAACGATACTTTCCCGCGTGGGATCGAGATTTTCCAGTGCCTCTGCTACGGCCAGCACACAGTTGCTCGCCTCGCCGAAGCATTGGCTACACCAACGCAGATGGTTCTTCAGCAGTTCCACCAGTTGATCGTAGAATTCTTTCAACACGTCCGCCCCACCACTCTCGCTAGCCTCCACGGCAACGCGCCAGTGTTCCTGTACGAATGTTTTCAGCACCGTGCGATAGTACTGTTTCAGTTGCGCCAACCGGCCGATACCCTCAAAGATCCCGACGTATCGCCGACAGGCCGCGGTGTCCATCGAGCGCAGTGCCACCACCACTGATGGACTGATGAGCGCTTCTAGACGATTTTTGAAGTACTCCACTTGATTCTCGCGCTCAGCATGTCCGTGCAAACCAACTTGCGCCGCCAGTGACTTCTGCAACGACAGCAGCTTGCCGCTCGATGCTTCGATGTCTGACTTTTCCAGCAAATCATCCAGCTCGCCGGCCAGCTTACCCCATCCGTCCGCCTCCTGGAGGCACTGCTTTGAGGTTTGAAGCCGACGCTTGATACCGTCCAACCGTTCGAGGCTCACCATGCAATCGCCGGTTTCGGTCTGAAGGTGTGAGATTTCACGCTGGACCTGGTTCATGCGCTGCTTCAGCAAGCCGGACTCGATTTGCAGCATGCTGGCGTCGCTGATCACCTTTGGAACGTTTTTCAGCACCTGACCGCCGGTCTGCTCGAGTGCAACGTTGATCTGCTGTACGTACAGCTGCATCTTGGAGACGAGCGACGAAACGAATGCTTCCTTGTTACCGGTGGATTCGGTAGCGCCCGGTTTCTGCGAACGCTCGAATGACGCGTTGATCCAGTTGCTGACGTCGAAATCATCGCCAGAGAACGCACTGATATCCTGAAAGGACCCATCCGGTATAAATAATTGTAAATGTATCGGGGAAATATTTTTTTTACCCCAACAACGTACCATTTTGAGGCTGGTATTACAAGAAATTGTTGACGTTGCGTTCTTCTGTATTACACTTTGCGTTCTGTGATGTTCAGTTATTGAACTAGATTCTTTCACATAAATTGCAACAGAATTAGCACAGCAAACGTAAGACGAATTGACGACAATTCTTTTGTAAATGAATTAGAATTTTCATTATATTTTCTACGCGAATCATGAAATGTTTTTCACAACATCCACGAATCAAAACAACGAACAAGGTTCAGATATACATTCGGGCTGGATCATGTTGTAAATATTTTGACAATTACGGTTTGCTCTTTTGGTGTTGTTGTTATTGATGAGTGCTCGTTGCAGAAAGTCCGTAAATGTGTTTTGGCGCCAACGAATAATTACAAAACCCGAAATAAAATTTCAGTGATTCGTTTAATAAAGTTTATCGTTAAGCATAAGACGATCGAGAATTGCCTGCATTCGCGAACCACCGTTAGTTAATTGAGAATTCTAACATGTCGCACGTATAAATATACCTGTATAAATTTCTCGATACCTGGTTTTTTCTACCTTTACCTGGAATAGCCGTGGTAATCGTGGGCATGTTTGCTTACTAGATTTTTCCTTGCGTAAATATGACTACATTGCAAGTAGTACTTTTCGACAGCTTCTTTCAAATTGGTTATTTATAATATCAAAGGTTTTCCGTTTTTTCAGCTGTTCTTTTTTATTCGAGTGTGTAACTTTGTGTGTGGTGGTGGAGCGTTTTGAAGAATTTTGTGCGCAAACAGTTCGCGATCGATGAATAACGCCTCAATTTTTACACAAGCGCATAAGGATAGTTGTAGCTGTATGCTGTAGAACGATATGATATGGTTAATCAACTGCAAGGTTTAATCAATATTTAAATTATTTTAAAATATGAACTCACCTAGACTAGGATATGCGTAGGTGTAGGGAGTCAAAACACTGCTGTACGGTGACACGTAACTGGCGTAAGGATATGGGTAAGCAGCGTATCCCAAGGGAGCTGCCGCCAGAAACTGGGCCTTCGGATCCGGTTTAGGTTCCGGTGCTGGTGCTGCTAGCGTGCAGGCAACTACTGCCAGGACTAGAGCGATCTGCAAATGAACAACGAGTCATTTTTCACGAGTCATCACTTGTCTATCAAAAACACAAAACTTACCACAAATTTAACTGCCATTGTGTAGGAGATGATTTTCCAAACGGTTACACGACGGGATAACACAAACAGCTGGAGGATCACTTGCAATCAACCGGGTTTCACGTTCCAGAGCGTATTGATGAGGAATTCGGTGGTGGATAGTACTTTTATACCGCGATCGTTTACTATCGATTCTATTCGGGTTTGTTCAACGGCCCCCGTAAGGAAGCTATATCTGTATCGTACATTCCTGTCACGTCCAATCGGGGTCCGTACACCTCTAGCGCTGTATGAACATCGTCACTTCCATTCACCCACCGTCGGTGCAACTGTCGAGAGAGAACGAAATGTGCAATCTGTCGTGCACTAAACGACTCTCAAGTGTAATAACCGACACATACACAGACTGAAGAAATTGAAACAATTTTTTTACCATTCGAATCGGTCGTGATCAAAAAAAGCTTAAATGGGATTCGAGTAAACGATATAGGGCAACCATTTTGCATATCAAAGGAGTTGGTTTCACTGTTTCCCATTATGTACAATCGCACTTGGTCACGTTATGTTGCATAACTAATTGTTGAATAATCATTTTCAGAACATATTCTTAGCTTGTTGTTGTAGAAAAGACGGAGGATAACATTTCGTTATCAAGAAGCCAGGTCTGTGTGCAAAAATAAACTTGAAAATGTGGTATCCAAATAGACACGGACGCCGGCCGACCAGCAGGGCGGATATGGAAATGGATGCGCCAATCCTCATCGTCAACTCAAATCGCACGTTTCACTCGCTTGACTTATTAGGGGATGGATGACTGAGTGGAGGTTGTACGTGTTTTGGAGGAACGACCTTGAGCATTGTTGAATAATTTGAAATAATTTTGAAGGATTTTCTATGTATATGGGTGAACTTGAGAGGTTTATGTTTTCGGTCAAACATTCAGCTAAGCACCAATGGTTTAAGAGCATCATGAATGCAAATGGACGCTTACGTGACGATAATGCGAACTATTGATCACATTCCTGGGTGTTGAGATTGCTCGGGAAACGGATGGGGATTGAAAAGACAGAATATTGAATGAAAGTTTGATTTAATAGCTCCATTCGTATATGAAGTATGCATACCATCCTCAGATGCTTGGTGTGTTTGTTTAGCAAATTAGATATATTTGTTCACGATACGTTTATTCTGTTTCATAATCTCTGCACTCTTATTAGGGCTCACTTTTTTATTGATTTGGAGTTATTTATAGTGTTGATCAAGTAAAAAAGCCTTGCACTTAACTTTGGGAACATGTACATTTTTTGATTATCTGAACTATGCTATTACATTCCTTGTATGAGTAATTTAAATTATGTATGTAATACAATATTTATGTAAGATCTGCTTCGCATAAAAATAATAAAGATATAAATAATCTGTTCAGCTGCTCTACGAGACTTCAATTGCATACTTTGAGCACGATCGAGTTTGTAATGCAAATTGCATACATGCCATCGAATTCAGGAAAGAAGATGGAAATGAATCGAAATCGGTCCATGGACGACGAATTGAACCATTTTCTGTTTCTTCTTAAACTATGAAGGTGTTGGGATAAATGGATGATTTAAAAATAATCGGTGAATTAAAACTTATCTATATATGTTCATATAAAAATAGTTCAAAACACACCCTGACGACAAATTAATAATTTACATGCATCGCTACGCTACGCTACGAAATGTACGCAAAATCGCAACGAAAGCGCGCGAGCTGCCTTTTAAAAAGAACAAATTTTGAGTTATTTCTGTGAATTGAAATGTGCTGAAAGCTAAGTTGCAATGTTTTTGTTTACTAGATTCCCTTCCTTTCCCTTCTAGATTCCTGTAAAACAAAGATTGTACAAAGGGAATTTTACGTATTTTGAAACATTCCTAGATTATATCCATGATTATATTTCTGAAACATTCTAAATTATATCTATGATCTTACATTTTAGCTAACAACTAAACACTACATAAAACCTGAAAATAAAAAGAACCGGAAATATATTGTTGGGAGCAAGTTTTAGATTTGAAGAGCTCTCATTATCACGAGTGAGCGAGCAGCGAAGCGCTAAGTTTTAAATGTCTTTCGAGCTAAACTCGATTAAGACATTTTCACAAGAAGGAAAGGCGTTAAGGCAATGATTTTTACTGTATGACTTTTACTGTATGACTTTTACTGTATGAACTCTTTGGCGTTTTTATTTGTCGCTGGTTTTATTTTTTGTTAAAGTTTGCTAACGAATGTATCAAATGGTTGCGCTACTATGAAGTGTACGTTCATCGAGAAATGTGTTGTTAACATTTTCAAACATCTCACGCACACATATGTGCGAATTGTTTCCATATATGAGACGCGAATGTGTGTGTTAGATTTATGGTAAAAACAAATTACATTCGAACTTTGATTCTACCATGTCAAATTTTGATGTCACTTTTTGACGGCCGGGTATTTTATGCTGTCAAATTTGAACGTTGTTGTCATTTGTTGCTGTTGCTGATGTTACGAATAAAAACCAAACAAAAAAGAACTAGAAGCCGACGGAGGAGGACGTGTGCTCGTTGGAGTCTGTGCTGTTGCCACTACGGTTGGATTTTTTAAAAATTTGGCTAAAAGTTAGTAGTGTACTTTGTTGGTGTGTGAAAACATTTTTTTTTAGAATTAGTTTCATCACTAGCTTTTGCCCATCTTCCAAATTAACTGTTTGGTTCTTTTGAGGGCTTTAAAACTGGTGCGTTTGAAAGAAGCTTTACCGATTGCGCTAGCTTTCCCGCATGGGCTTTTGGTATCGCAAAAGTAAACTGCAACGGGTGTCGGAATGCAACATTGAAATGTAAAAATTTAAGTATGTGCGTGACTGTGTGCGTGCGCGAACGTTGCAGAAATATTCCAATTGTACCCATCGCTTTTGGTGATCATAGTAGTGCTTGGTGTTTGGTTTTTTTGTGTGTGTGTGAGATTGTTATGTTGCCACTTTGCGATTGTCCGTTATCGATTGTTGATTTACCAAAGGAACAGATTAAAACCAATTCGAATCGATCGCAACGATCCAGGCGTCAGTCGGCGCCATATTATCTCGGTGGCTTTGGTGTATTCGTTTAAGCGGGCGGGCAGGCTGCCGCCTGCGTCGTCTCTCCCGATCACTAGTGGCGTCGCGTGGCAACGCGGGATGAGATTTGTCGGTGAGGCACAATAACAATAACAATAACAGCACCGCCGGCAGTGGAAGAAGTGTTTTTTCAGCATTTGCACCGTGTGCGTTGGCCCACGAAAGCTGCTTTTATCTCCCTCTTCCTTCCGCTTTCTGTTGGGCAGGAACAGATGCAGACAGGCAACCAGGCAAGGCGGCTTGCAAAACGCTCTTGCATTCCTGATTTTTTTTCTCTCCCGCTTCCTCCATCGGGAAGCAGGCTGCGCGACTTGTTTTCGGGAGTCGGTATATTCGGTAGTGTGCGTGCGATCGGTCCGTGCCGCGCAAACCCTCCGGAGAGAAAGGGAGAGAACGAGCAGATCCGATCGTAGCTTGCGTGCTTGTGTGTATGCGCGCGGCTCGGAGTCGGTTTTACGTGGTGGTGATTATTACGGTTTCCTTCTGATTGCCAAGGCACCTACCAACCACACGATCCTCTGCTGGGACCAGCAACGAGAAATCGATCTGGCCAAGACGACGACGACTTGGTTGGTGACGTCGCGCGATGTAGATCTCTCGCGGCTAAGAGAAACAATCTCAGGAATAAGCATGGAACAGCATGGTTGCTAGGATAGAGCATGTAAAGAATTCACCAATATATTTTTCAGGAGGTGATTTTCAACATACTCCTGGAGCAGGAGGCTCAGCATTGTTCGCATCGTGTACAGTTAATAGCCAAAAAGTGAAAAAGTTTTACCTTTCCTTTAATACGTGCCTGTGTGGTGGAGCGATATAAGTCCCGAATGAAGTTCGTTCGTGATAGTTGTTTTAGTTTCATATGAGTGTTTACTTTAAAAAAAAGATCATTTTACCTTCAGTAAACACAGTGCCTTCGGAGTGTAGCTTAAGAGTGATTGCTATTATTTTGTTGTCCTAAAAAATCCGTTTGTTGTTGTGCATATGTTTGTTTAGAAACGAAATAGTTTTTTTTCCACCGAGATCAAAGTGAAGCCAAACGTTGCGTGCGCGCGCGCGAGCGGTCGGGAAGGATTTTTCCAGATCGCGTGAAGTCGGCTTAGAGGAGCCACAGTTGCAACGTGTGTTGGAATAAAACGTCAACAATTTGCTGTTTTGTTTTCCCTGCTGCAACCCGTTGATCCAAAGCTGCAACTCTGGATTACGCATACGGAGAAGATTTCAAAGGTAAGAAAGAACCTCGAAACTGCAGAAGAGTGTTTTGGAGGGTGATGGGTTCGTAGTTTTGTAAAATTGCCAACATTAACAGATTGATAGCAGATGTGTTTGATATTGCGCTGGAATTTGGCAACATGTGGCCTGCTTCTCCAGCAAACAAAAAGGCCCTTGTTTTATGAAAGTCCTTCGGCGCTCCAAAGACGGATCAGAATCGTTGTGCCAAATCATTGCCAGATGTGTGTAGCTATGGGATTTTTTGGTGAATTTTGTTTAGTGTCTAAAAACTGACACAAAACGCAGACAGCGTTTCGCTGCCGTTGCCATTTCATACAAACAAAATCCTCGACAGGAGGCATGGGCGGAAGCTAATAAAATGTATTTGAAGCGTAAAAAATATGTGAAATGAGCCAGCCCGGCCAAAGTTGCAGGCTAAACTCATTTTCAGAACATATTGAAGTACTTCAATTATTTAAAACACATATTTTTATATTACATTGCACAATGGAGTCATCTCTTATAATGTTCGCACTTGGAATACATACGAATATTCAACTAGATGATATGATTTTTTTATCATACAAATTTTTTGTTTTGTTAATATGATTATACACACATGTGTTTGAAAAGTAACGCTCTCCCATCGTTTCTTCTCATGAAGCTATGGAATAGACGTTTTACAATTGTATGAAGATAGCTGGAAAAAGGGCGACATATATATTTTTAATATTTGAAGGACCTATATCTTTTTTGTCAATTCAAGTAAGCAAAGTACAGTTTGCGATGTCCTTCCTTTACCATGTTCCTTGCGCCAGCGCTAAAACCAACTCTAAATAATAACGCAAATATATTCGTCATATGTCACCCTCCCTGTAAGACATATTGTACGCAAATTGTCATCGCGAAACGCGCAACCCTTTCTATCGTGGAGTTTTCTACACAACGGCAAAATAACCCTCGAGACCTTTAGTCGGATTTCGGCGCAGAGTTTGCTGAGGTTGTGGAGTGAATATCCTTCGTTATTTTTTTAGCTTCCATATTCACTACTTTTGCTTGCTTTTGTTACCGCCAGGAACGGTCAACGGCTCGCTCTGCTGTTGTTCTAACTTTTGAATGTTAGTTTCGCGTTTTTGTTTATCAAACTTGAAACAAAACTCGTCCCCACTAGCCCACGTTTTTCCAAGCTCGCGGATCGTCTGGTGCTGACGTATTTTCTGTGCGTAAACCTCCACCGTCGTGTGGTCGTGATCGTGGATGGTAACCGAAAATGAAATGAAGGAGAAGCAGCGGCACAGAGAAGAAAGAATCTTGTGACTCCTCGTCCGAGTCACCGCCACGGTTCTGCGTTTTGTGCGTGTGTTTTCTCGGTGAGTTTTTGTTCTTCTCTCTCCCGTCTCATTCCATTCTTCGGCCTGCTGCGTTTTCGGACGGGGCGTGTGTTGCCTCGGTAAAGATTGAGTAACCATTCTGGACCATCAGAAGGAATCAGAAGGATACAAGAAAGGAAGGAAAACGCACAGAAGAAACGCCAATAGGGGTCGCCACGGAAGGAAGCGGGTTGTGTGGAATCGTTTTTTTTTTACTGATCGCAGTTTTGGTTTTTGTGTGCGTGTTTTTTTTTATTTACACGCACGCAAACAGCCCATCATCATCGTGCCTTTTGCGAAGCGTTGTTCCTCTCCGGCTGAAGAACTAAATTCTTCTTACGCTCTCTTCAGATCGCCTTACGAGACGGTGTGGTGTGTTAGTGTGTTACGCAAACTCGTTCTTCTTCCTCTTTCCCTTACCCTAGCGATCGGTACCGGTTCCTTTTTGCGCGCTTATGTCACCTCGTTTTTTTCGGCGCACCGAAAATCGCAAGAACCGCACGCACTGCCGGTGGGGGGAAAGGGGAGAATTTCTGCGACACTCCCCGTTCTGCTCCGGTACCTTCGCCACGACACGAAGAGTTGATGATTCGGTTGATTACAACTGGCAGCGAGCCGGGGACGGGTTCTTACGAAAGAAACCAGTTTGTTGTTTTTTTTTTATCTTACTTTTTCGTCCCATTTCTTTCCCGCTGCCCTTCCAAATGAACAAAAATCGATCTTTTACAATTTACCTGCGATAAACATGTTGTGGGTACGGCCGTCATCACTTTGCCCGCTATCGGCCGCTTTGAAAACCATCTAAAAATCGCCCATAAAAAGATGCCGAAAAACACACGACTTCAACGACGTTGCAAGAGACGAACCCCGGCTTACAGCCGTAAATGTGTGCAGTGGTTTTAGGTTACCGGTGTTATTCGTCCTACCGTGCTGACTGATTGGTGTGATTATTTGGCGCGGGAATGGGGCAAAGAATGTTGCGCCTTCTCCCCCCTCAGCCCAGCCAGATGCGTGCTGTGGGTGGTGGGCCGGGTGGTCTACGCGGTTTATCGGAAATTCCACCACGCGCACGGACCCCCAACGGATCCATTTAAGCATGCTGAAGAGATGGTTATCGGGCGGCGAAGCTACCGGTTGCAGCAGGTTGATCGGAGGTTGTGCCCGGCTGCGTCGGGTTGTCGGGTTGTTCGGTGGAATAGAAAGGAACCCGAAGAGAGGAACCATTTTTCCGTGCCGTTCCTTTCGGCGTATTGGATGGACGGAAGACGGGCTGGGGTGCCCGTGAATGTTTGTGGCGCGATTTAAGATAAATATACGCTGGCGGCCTCGCATGGCTCGCTCTCGTGGCCACCGTGGTTTGATGATGGTGGTGGTGCCGATGACGTCGTCTTACCATCGCATGTATGCCATTCGTGTGGGTGTGTCTGCGATTTCATTTTCGGGTCGACGTTATTTGACCTTATACGTTGGTTTA
>JXXA01005808.1:0-11092 GCA_000956255.1 Anopheles punctulatus | reverse complement strand
TCAGCTTTCTTACAAACATCTTAAAATGTATACCACTATCTTAAGCTAGCAATATGATCGGTTTAACACGTTATCATCATCGCCATCATCTCATCTTCAGTATCGGTTTCATTTTTAACACATTTATTTCATGCAACCATGTATGTGTGTTTTGTTTGTAGTTTTTTTTTTGTAGCATCACTAATCTAGAGATCGTAGAAGGACAAAAGTAGTAGGCAATGCAATGGTGCTTCAGCCTGTCCTCTTTCTACCTAAACAGCCTGGCCAGGAACCTTATCGTCCTTCGATCGGCAAAACGATCAGTTCTTATGTGAAACGGGGGATCCCACCGAACCCATTACGTGCTAACCACAAGCACTACCCTGTTCTTCCGTTCCCGTTTAAGAACAAATCTTGAAATCAGCGACCTGGCTTTCTTTCTCACCTGCGGCGTGTGGGCATGTACGAGAGGTTGGTGGTTGAAATTCGCAACATTTTAGTTTAATTTTTACCAAAAACAAAAAAAAACGCTTAACAAAGGAGGACCCCCCGGATCGGAGGGTGCGGAAAGAGGACAAAATAAACTAAATATCGAGTCGTTTAGTATATTGTATCACACATGACAGTCACACTTTCAAGTCGTTGTTGTACATTTTCAAATGTTTGTGTTGGTTTTTAGTGTTTTTTTTTGTTTTGTTTCATCAGTCTAACTTTTGGGGAAAGGGAAGAGGGGGTGATGGCATGAGAAAAAGTCCCTAGTTAACGAACTTTCCCTGTCTCTCTCTCTCTTTCTCTTTTGCTCTTCTTCTGCTACTTTGTTACTACTTTTCGCTTGCTTCGAATGGAAACTGAACGCATACTTCGATGGAAAATAGTGAAACAGAAATAGATGCACCATATATCGACCCCGTGCAAGAGATGGACGGCCTGGGCGGGAGTTTGTTGGATTGGGAGCACGGATCGAAATACCGTGCGCACGTACTCGGAAACATAACCGGCGGGCATGGTGGCCGATGGAGAACTTACGTACTCGCGCTTCATCCAGCGCACCGAGAGGAACTGCGCGGAGAAGTGGTTCGTTGGCCGCTACTATGATTATCATTACTGCTACTACTACTATTACTACTACTGCTAGACGGAACCTTCGCTGGCCGCCACCAGCTCGGAAAATGCCTGATCGAGACAGTGCTTCAGCTCAGCATAGGTCACTACTAATACTGATTGTTCGTCACGGGACATAAGTTGAACCTGCAAATGGGATGAAAAGCAGATTAGAAAAGGGCAACGGTAATCGCTAAGCAAACCAATGCTTACCTTTTCCATCGTGCCAGCGTCCAGCTTGTTGAGGCACTGTACGATATGGGATTGGTTCAGCCACGGGCGGCCGTCCTCGGTGACGGTATGGAAGAGGTAGTCTCGAAATAGCTTCAACATGTAGCGATCACCCGTTTCGGACCACGTCACGTCCAGGTTGAGTCTGTGGATGAGAGCAAAGTGCACGCATTTAGTGTATAGTGCAGCTTGCCTGCATGCATGCGAGCTTTATCTTACCCTGGTCGTTCGTTGATGCAGCCAAGCTTCACCAGCAGCCGGTACAACCGTCCATTCTCCATCTCCTTCGCCAGCTCATCCTCCTGAATATCACATTGGGCTTGGAGTGCGTCAAGCTGCACGTAAAACCGGGCACCGATCATGGGCATGATCTCCGTCACCGAGCGGCGGGTTGTTGTATTCAGAAGACATCTGTGTGGCAGGTGAGGTATGTAAAAAATTACACGGATTTGCTCCTAACGCGCGCACGCACACACGCACACACTTACATTAGAATATTTCTTAAATCAGACGAATAGTGACGGGACACTAGCTCGACGCTGCTTTGAATTTGATCACGCTGAACCGATTGTAAAGAACGGCAGGCTAGGGCGAGTATAAGCTTTCCGAGGGCGAGCAGGTCCTCCTGGAAAATTAAACATCGAAACATAGTTTACCACCAACAGAACTTCATTTTTGGCAAGCAATCGTTTGTGGACTCGATAACGGCCTTCTTCGTGGTTGAAGAGTGCCCTATTCCATTTAAAAATCAATCACAATTCATCGACGTTTCATGCAAACTGAGAACAATATTTTTCTAAAATATTTAACAACTTTTTCACACCATATTTAAACACTTTAAATCATTTGCGTTATTTATGTTTATATAAATAAACTGCAACTTGGATTATTCTGATACACCAAGTTTCTTAAAACCCTAACATGTCATTCTGGTAATAATCACCGTCAACTTACCTGCTGATGATGCTCTATAACAGATAGCTGGTTCTGCTGGTTCGGATCGAAGGTGACAATATCGGAGATGCCCACGCAACTGTATCGTATCCGTTTGCCGGTCACGATGATTTTTGTAGGATCTAGCGTTCTGTTTAGGAGCAGAAACCGAACACAAAAGTCACACAACAAACTCGATCAAAGCGTTAGCACTAGCGTTCTTACCGACAGGCCAGACCGGCCTGATGTATCGCACGCAAGCCCGCACTCAGCTGTATGATAATTGACCATATTTCGTTTTCTGGCAGGAGTGACGTTGCGGCCGTACGATGCAGAGAACTCTTGTGGCTGTGGCAAGAGAGTGAAAATTACGTTCCGTACATTGCATACTGTGCACGGCAATATTGCGGTTGCTATGGTTACCTGAACGGTCGCGCTTCTCCAGCGAACGGATCCGTGTAGCCATTCGTTTCGGGAACAGAGGCAAAGTACTTCGATAGCAGCGTTTGCGAACCGGGAAGGTAGTCGTACACTAGCACCAACGCTGAAAAAAAAAACGCAACGAAGTGACGAACGGTCAGTGACGAAACGCGCTGGACGCGGTCGGAAGCAGCAACTCACAATTATCACCGAAAGTTTTCGTGGTAAATACTTCCCGCAGCTGGACGATGTTCGAGTGCTGCAGTTTCTTCCACTTGTCCACCACCTGCATACACTTTGTCGATTGGAGACGGAAACCTGTAAATCAAGAGCACAAGAAGAGGATTAAAGTTGGAGCACGCAATATCGTGCGTGAGTTTGTTAATATCGGTACCATGTAGACGTCGGAGACAATACTTCACGCCGGTTACCGCGTGCGTTGCCTTGTACGTGGACGAAGGTAGTGGAAGCTTCGGATGAAGCGGTAGCGACTCGAGCAAGCTCAGCGAGTGATAGTTTTCCACTTCAAGAGGTATATCTGGAAGGATTTTGGAAGACCGGTGATTGAAAGGGCGTTTGGTTCGCAAAACACAATAAGACACGAGCGCTTTACTACCTTGACTGTCGTTTTCGATACTGTTGACAATTTCATTCCGCGTCAGAATATCATTCCTCAGCTCGTCCTGCATGAAGAATGCGACCGACACTTGTGCCTTCGATTGCATGTTGATAACGTGCGACGCAGGTCCCGGGTAGACATGTCCTGTGGGCAGATTCGATGGTGTTAAAACGCAAATCACGCTCGTCTAACCGGCGCGCACGCCCTCCTTACCTGGATGGGTGTAACTAAGATTAATTTGTGAGCTCGCTATGTGGACAAAGGAGTTATCAGTCGTGTTCACTGTACTGCTCGGCGTCATTTGATGGTTGGCTGCCGTTGGGTAGAAGTACGTCGTGCCACCAACATTTTCCTGCGCGCACGCGGCCAAAAGAAAAGAAAAAGAGCGCACATTTAGAGAACGCCGGGGTTTGTTTGTGCCGTACGTGACACATTTTACACACGGGGAACAAAGTGTGTTGAAGGTGTGCTAGTAAAAAAAAGCGTGATTGTAGAGGACATTTAATCAAGAATTTGCGAATCCTCTTTAGAGGCTAACATAAAATAATTAAATAGCAAAACTCTTTTAATGCATTTTATCACATACTTTTGGGTAAACTCTAATAGGGGCGGCATTGTTTTGATGTTTTTAACAGCTTAATTTTCATCAACTCCTACGTGAAAGCAAAAAAAATACTAGGCTGTTAACAAAAAAACAGAAATCATCTTAAAGATGGCAACCGAAGGGACCCTATGCTATTGATTTCCTACGATGAAAACCTGTATTTATGGTTCATTTGTAACGTGTCTTTTATGACTACATTTATAGTTAACAAGTATTTCATCCGTTGAACTGTATACGCCTTCCGAAAGAGAATACGATATATTACGATAATACTATACTAGGATGGTGTTGTCCTTCTGTGTGAAAGACAACCTCTGTGTTTCAAATGAAGAGACTGCATCTAACGCTCCGGCATTGGGAAATGTTTCGTATAGATTCGGTTAATAATTTAAATTCAACATGGCTTCTTCACGCGTTCGAAATTATAGAATAAACATTTCAGTATTGAACTATAGCTCGATTCTTCATTCGATTGGATAAATATAAGATCCCCTTGCAAAACAGCAAAAGCAACCGAGTCATTTACTTGGTGAATGTTGGTGGTAATTGGCGGTGGTGAAGGTTGGGGCGTAATACGGGGGGATGTATTAGTACTTTGTGGTGATTCGTTTCGCAGCAGGCTTCGTCCTGTGTATGAGAGAGAAATAGAAAGAAAGAGAGAGAGAGAGAGAGCATGAAAAAACGTTAATAACTTATTCCCTTTCGAAACCGCGACCATCGAGCAGCATTACCCTTGATCGGAGTGACCGCAAAGGCGGATGTGCTGTTGAGCGCACCGGCCAGTATGTTGCCGGGCACGGTGCCACCACTGCCCGGTCCAACGTATCCACCGTTGCTGACGACCGCGTTCTTGACCACCGAGGACAGCACCGACGGTACGACGGACTGCTGCTGCTGTTGCTGCTGCTGCTGGGACGGTTGAGCGGTGGCCACGACCGAGCCGTTGCTGCCGGCGTTACCATTGTTGCTGCTAAGTATCGAGTAGGACGCGTAAAAGTTCGGCGACGAGGACGTGCTCAGTCGGCTGTTTGGAATGAATTCTGGCGACTGTGGCGTCACCTGCGCGGGGAGATGGAGAAGAATGATTAGTAAAGATAAATTCGATCGCGACACAGCACACGCCCGGTGGGTTATTACCTGTGTTTTTTTGAGCGATATCGGCGAGTCTAATGTAATCTTCGAGAGGCTAATCGGCAGCCCGTACGCGGAAGTTGTCCCATTCTGTCGACTCTGTGAAAATAAGTATCGGAAGGTCGGAAGATAACGTTAAACACGGTTACTCGTTGCGTGAGTGTAAACACTTACCATGTACGTGGCCAGTTTGCTCTCCGAAGGAACTCCATTGGAGGGAGGAAAAAACATGGGATCCATAGTCTACGCGATCCTGCAAAACCGAAGCAGAGAGACCGCCATTAGGTTCCAGCATTTGCTGAAGAATGTTTGCGGATTACAGCCCGGAACCATCTGCTGTGGATTAAGGGACGGGAAATAACGCGCGTCTGGAGGCGATAATACCATACAACCGATAAAGGCAGCAGCTGCTCACACATGTTTGCGCACTTGGCTGTCTCCTTCTTTTCTTCCCATGTTTATATCAATCTTGCTGACTACTGTTTTCCTTTCCCTTCGGAGTATGTTTTGTAGAGTAAAGAAAGAAAAAAACAGACACACATATTTTATGCAACCGAAGGCAAATTCATCGCACGGAAAAAAAAACCAGAACTAAGCCTACCACCGAAAAGCCAAGGCTCTAAAAACGCAGAAAAAGAGAATGTCGGCCATCGCCGAGTGTTGCGAGTTTTGCATGCTGCATTCTCCAGCGCCCCGGTTGGCCATGCTTTACACGTTGCCGCGAGCTTCGCGAGGCCTGCTTTGTCTGTGGAAGCGCCATCCGACCCACGTAGCATAAACGATTGCCACCACCCCTCGCACCGGTGTGAAAGGCGCACCAACCAATGCGATGCACGATGTGCGTAGGTGGCTGGCCGGGCTGGCTGGATTTATGCATCCCACACTGTTTTGCATAGAAATCGACAGCTTCCGCTAAGGATCTTTGGGCTGGTTGGGTTGGGGTGCAGCGAGCGGGTTTCCATTATCGTTAGAGCTTAAACGGCACACGAGGCAAACACGTTTGCGAGCTAAAATCATGCTCGCCCCGAACAATGGAACAGTACACAGCTGGTGTGGCTTGGATCCATTAATTAGTGTAGCAGCACACCTGCGACCGGAGGTCTCTGTGGGTTGATTGTGAGTGTTTTTCTTTTCACTGGGAAAATTGTTGGCTAAAATGGTTCGACAGGTCTTTTCTCGCGTTAGAATTTCAACAATTACTTTGTAGCGAATGTACAAAATTTCCAATATGATTTTTGTTGGAAATTTTAAAATCATTTACATGAGTTGTACAACTACAATCGCTATTCCAGTTAATATACATTTTACATACTTAACACCAAGTATGATCAGTGATCACGTACAGTACAGCCCTCTTTGATCAGAAAAGGGGTTTGCATCGTTCTAAAACGTAAACAACGTAAACGAATGGCACAAGCAACATAAAAGAAAGCTTATAAGGCAAGTTTGTTCGCTCTGGGAACAAAATATAATTATTAAAACCAATTTGACACATTTTTATCGGCAGAGTTCAGGGAATTGTTCGTAGAATTATTCTAATTCTATTTGTTAATAAAATAAATAACGATAAATAAACATACAAACCAGAACATTTTACGAAATTAAAAAATTCTATATCATTTGATTTATTCATTACACTGCAATTTTACAACTCTTTTTATACATTCACTTGTATTGCATTTAAAAACCATTAACCATATTTGAAAAAAACTCAAGCATTGCAATATTAAATAGAAGTTTTCTGTGAGACCAACAAAGTGCCGAATTAGTTTTATTGTTACACATTGATACTGCGTACAATTGTTTTTCTTTTGCTTCATAAACATTCAATTTAGCTTTTTTTATCCTTAAGATATGGTTTTGATTTTAATAATCAAACCACACCTTCGAACATGACATTTTAAAATTTCAGTAAAATAGTAATTAACAATGGAACTTTGGTGTAAATAATTTGTTTTGTTTTACAACAAATTGACACATTTCGAATGAGATCTGTTTTGAACACGTTTTACTAGTTGCGAAAGTAGCTAGTTCCGTAATTTTACACCCTCTACATAAATAGATAAATTGTTTAGAGTCGAAAGTTTTGCAAGACTTAGTTACATTAATTTAAATTGTAAATAACCAAAAAAAAAAAACATTGTTTTGAATCCGGCCGATAACACCGGCCCATGAGTCCACCTTTGCGGCATCGATTTTGTCACCTGGGTCCTCTCGTTTGCTGATCCTCGTATGCTCACGCGCCCTCTCTGTGACGCATGAGCAAACGGTGACAGTGAGCGAGATGAAGTAAGTGAGAAAGGTAGCGCGAGTGTGTGTGGGTTGTGAGGATTTTGAAGCAATGTTTGCTGTGGGTGTGAAGCTGTGGGAGGCACGGGACGTAGCGGGGGAGGTATAAAACAAGGTCAATGTACAAAACATACCTGAGTGTGTTTCGTTATAGTTGGCTTCTTGTCGGCCGTGTTCTTTTCCGACCCTCTCGCGCACGGGCTGCTTGGTTGTGTGGTGGTAGCAGCCGGATGGTGAGAAAGAGGAGGACGAGGACGAAACGACGATCGCTGGTGTGTGCGCGATCGGTGTTGGAGATTGGTTCGCCCCGGCTGTTCCAGTTCGTCTAGCTGCCCGTGCAGGGTGGTAGCACGCGGCGGGGGCGGAGGGCGGGAGGTGTGATCTGCCCTCCACTTTTAATGCACACACACACTCGCGCACACACTCGCGCACACCTTTTCCACCCTTTCGCGGTCGTTGCTGTTTGTGAGCTGGCTGCTTCTGCTGCCGCTGCTTGTGCACAATAATGCTTTCTCTCACCCACTGAGCTCGACCGACTATTGGTCTCACTACCAAGCAGAGGGAAGAAAGAAAACCGCTGCGCGGCGCACCGACCGTGATTTGCCAAAACTTTCTTTCGTAGCTCAGCAAAAACACACACACAAGCACACATAAACACACACAATCGCGCGCGCGATCCGTCGTCGTTGTCGATCCGTGTTCCGAGTCTTTCGTGGCGCTAAGTCGTCGATCGTGCTTCACACTGGCTTTCACATCACAATGCCAAATGAGATGGGAAGGAGAAAATAGAAGAATATGAATTTTTATATCATAGAGAAAGGCTGCATCGTACTTTGAATCACTTCAATTGTTTATTTAATAAAAGACCTCCAAAACAAAGAAGTGACCATTGCAGCCATCGAGTCGCGAAACGGGAGCATACTGAGAAAAAAACCGTAACAACACAAAAAAAACTAACACCACAATCAACCCGACACAAACATACACATTCCCACATTAGTCAGGTTTTTAGTGTTTTTTTTTTTTTGAAATCTTGTCGAAGAAAATTGCGATCCCGAGGGTCAGTTGGATCGATCGGGGTCGAACGGAAGGATGAGACGCGATCGCATATCGCACTAAACAACACACGCACACCGTCTCACCCCGTGCAGCTAGCAACACACAACAATCGTGATGCCTTTGCCTCAGCGCGTACAACACAAAATTACCGTCGCACTTAGCGCGCCACCTTTGCACCGTCACAATAACGTACCGCGTTGTGAACGAATAATTCTGCTGGATCACTGCGTTTTTTTTTGTTTCGACTTCCAGCGGTACAGTCATCGCAACAGTGTGTTTTTTTGCCCAATAATCAACCCCTGACACATCACACGCACACACAGACACAAGCACACGGTGGACTCTTATTTCGATCACGGTTTCGCTGTCATGGCTACCATCGAACCGGGTGAGGGGCAGCAGCGACAACGGGCAAACGGTGTGAGAGAAGATCAGACGTTGTTTTTGTTTGTTGCACCCCAAATCATCTGTTTTCGCCATTTGTTGTTTCTTGACCGTTCGCGCGTCTCTTTCGCGCTTGCTCACACGCAGCTGTGGTGCGCTCGCTCGCTCGCTACGACAATTCGCTCCTCGTCGTGGTGAGATGACGCCTCCTGAGCGCTCTCTGTTCTCACGAGCGGCTTCTCACGCTCGCTCGCTCGACTCACTATGTCGAGCGCTTGCGGAGTGATGTTGTGAAGTGAAACGATTTGTGCAATTTTCGTTCTATGAAAGATGAAAATGGTTTATTTTCGACCTTTATCTTAATGTTTACAATTAAGATCGGGTTTGTGTTTTTTTTTATTCTTCTGTTCGGTTGACACGATATGGGGGAAACAACGGAACGTAAAATGTACTACTTTCCTGCGCAAACCCGTTTGCTTCTGTTCGATATCAAGCATTGCTGTATGGCGTCGATTTCTAGCCAATTTTCGATCTACTTTTCGGTTGATTTTTTCACGTCGGTTCACCTCTCGACTCGTACGTTTGCACTTTTCACAAACGAATTATGGAGGGTTTGATTGGCAAAAATTTCGTTACACCAACAGAGCCAGTCACATTGTATGCTCTAATGTTTCGGAGGAATCCTTACTAATCCTTTTACATGCGCGTCCGTTACCATTTGGTGACTCCACCATGGTTACAGGTGGCACTGAAGAACCAAGCGGTGCATCAAGAGAGAGATAGAGAGCGGTGCTGGGGAGCTGAAGTGGGCGCGGGGGGTAATGGTTGTAAACAACACGTCCGACAGGGAGTGAGGGACCGACGACGCCTCCAGCTTGTGCCCCCTGAGAGATAAGGAGTGAACAGCAAAAAAAAAACAACAGCAAGAAAAAACATTCACCTTAAAAAGCATCAGCACTGCCCGCAAGATGTCAAAAAGATGAAGACAACCGATTCCCTCCATCGCGAACGTGGGGAATTTTGAAACGCAGTTTGCCATGCTTCACACACTCCCCAGCCAAAACCCTGCGCGATTTTTCACGCACCAAAGCGGTCGAAACTCATTGCGGGGTTTGACGCAAAACGAAACGAGAAGAAAACAACCAGAAAAGCAACGTCGCTGCCTCCAGTTTCCGCATTCCGCGCGCGTGTGTGTGTGTGGTGTTGTGTTTACCGACTAGAACTTTCCCATCGACACCGCCCCGAGGGTTTAGAAGGTAAACGTGCCAAGCTAGCGCCCACTCCAGCGACGCCATTGTTGGCACGTTGAGTTTTTTTTTTTGGGTTTGGCTACAACAAGGACATCCCACAGTCACATATGCTGGAAATCGGATTCTCTAACATGGCTTAACTTCACGGTTCAGAATCCACACATATCCGGAAAGGAGCAATCGCTTTCATGCCAACACGTACACCAGCATCGTCAGCACCACCACCACCATCATCATCATTATTGCCACGAGCGGTCACTTACAGCCTGAATGTTTTCGTGGTTTTTTTGAAGTACTTACAACTCAACAAACTGCACTGTTGTTACTATAGTTTTTTTTGCACAAAATTCACGCTTACTTCCGCTTCATCGCTTTCGACGCACTTCATCCGTGGTGAAGTAAAAATTCTACGCAATAAGGAAATCGGCCCTCCGTGGAGAACGCACACACGTACACACACGCACACATACCAACCAAGACCTCCTGCAGTTCAGGAACGACGAAAAAAAACGCGTTTGTTGCTGGGCATGTGTGTTTTATTTGCTACACTTTTTTCTTGCTTTAGCCCCGACGACGCGTACGGCAAGTATTTTGTGCGTCGTTGTTATTTCGCACTTCAACGGGCTGTGTCCCTGGTGGCGCACTATACCTGCTGTGTCCCCGCGGGCGTAAAAACACACATCGAAAGACGCTCGCTACAGCAGCAAACACAACAAAACCACCACTTTGACCCGAAAAAAATATATATATACACACACACGCAGTTTTAGCTCTCGATGAACGCAGGGTTGCGGGCGCAAGGACACGTTCGCACACAACCACAGACACACGAAAACGGACACGGCTCGAGACTCACGGTTGTTTCCTTTCGCTTTTGCTGTTTTGCTCGCACGAAAAACCGCACGGGAAGTTCAGTAAATTGGCTACGAAAGCATCACGAAGCTGTTGAAAACGCTCACCATATTTGTTTGCGGAGCACAGAATGCTTTGGAGCATTCGATGGTGTAAAGGAGATGGAGCTACTGCGTGTAAATTGTTTCCAATTGATCAGAAAAATAAACGAAATTTTGACGTCTAGGGGCACAGCGTTAT
>JXXA01005801.1:0-10034 GCA_000956255.1 Anopheles punctulatus | reverse complement strand
GCGCCGTATGACCATTATCGTAAATGTTTGATAGAAATATCATAAAGTAGCAAATATCGATAAATCTACTCTATTCTTTAGGGATTACGTTTCTGACATATTTCTTGGACCTGCTGTTTTTGCTCGTTTCGTTGATTTCGCCTCTTCGCCACGCATCGAATGGAATCGAAATATGACAGAGCATGGAATGTGGAATGGTAAAGTGAAAGAGTACCCATCGGGACAAGCGAAACCGGTCAAGTGTCGATTTTTTTTTATTTTGTTTTGTTGTGGTGTTGTGTTTTTTCCCCCCGGCATCCTTTGCCATTATTCGTCGTAATTGAAACTTAAGTTCTGTTGATTTTCTCCGTTTTAAAATGTGGTTGTATTCGCTGTAAGAAAATTGCACGAATTTTCATTTTTCATAGAAATCGGTTTAGTTTTACAAACAAAAATGACACACGCATTCATTTCCACAACTATTCCTAAAATTACGCCCGTTAATCAATGTTACTGCACGAAACTCAATACCCATATCAATACCGAACGTCGCACAAATGGTCATAATTTATAATTTCGTGCCCTTTCAGTCGGGAATTGTCCTTTCCGAATGTGTGAGGGTGTATGACCTTGAGCGGGAGCTGAAGAAGAAATATAGCAAAAAAAGGGTGTTCTCGTCCGGTTGCCATGGACGACGAAAATGGACATCTGGTCTGGTGGATTGTGCTGCACTTCCGCGTGACCACTACTTTCCAGCCCGTAGGTGCAGCTGTCCCCGGGGCCGATCCTGCGGAAATGAAATTGAAACCTGTAATACAAAAATTTTATTACTGCCAGCCAGAAAGGGCCAGCGAGGGAATATGGAAGCATGTCCACCTACGATTGAGGGGAAGAACTGCAACGGACGCGACGCCGTGGACATGATTCATCAATTTACCGATTCTTTTCGGACCGAGTTCACCGAAATATGACCCTGTGAGTCGAAGGGATGGGCGGTTTTTGTCGATTCCTCCGACCGGTCATCAGCACTTCAGAACCGTTGAAATCCGTGCTAATTTTCTTCCATTTCTTTGGCACTCTTAAACGGATGGCTCGTGCCGCTTCCGGGCGGACAATCAACGTCAATTATAGAGCGTTTTGTTCGACTGTCACAAATTAATGGGTTGAGCGCAAGCTTTAACCGGGTCTGTGAAATGAACCATATGACCATGGACCACACTCACACTCTGCCACTTACATCCGCCGAAGGTGTTGCGAAGGACACGTCAAGTGTTTTAGGATGTTCACAAATGTGGAGTTGCTTTCCGCACCCGTTTGCTTTACATTCGCTCATAAATCCGCAGCCGCACTGTGGTTGGCGCTGGCCTTGGCCGGCATTGCACACGATAAATCCATCAGGTTAATATTTCGCAATATTTATGAGTTGAGCCGCTGATCTCTCATGTTGCAGCAGCAGTACGGAATCTGATCGACGACCGCGACGGCGACGAATCGATCGAAATTTATGAGCCATCGCGCATAAAGCGCACATAAATCATTCCAATCAGAGGACATCGGTTTTTCTTTCTCTCGCCGTTCGAATCATTTCGTAGCATCCATTTGGGGTACCTTATAGTGGAGAGGGGGTTGATGAAGGCGGAGGAAGTAAGAAAGAGTGTCATACCTTCCCCGACCCAGTGACTGTCACCATCGTGCTCCCATATTTATTCATTGGCTAATTAAATTGGTTTTCTGCATACGATCCCACGGCGTAGTTTGGTGGTGGCAGGAGAATGGAGAGGCTTTGCAGTAGAACAAACCAACGAAAAAAAAACAAACCAAACAAAACCTGAGGACGGGCGGAAAATTTATGTGCATGGATCAACAATGTCACCTTCCTTAAGGCTAAGACGAAGGCGCGGTACGGAATGCGTCGTCTTACCGACGTTTGCTGCGAGAACATTTCGATGACGAGAAATCATATAAATACACAGGCGAGCCAGTTGGAGTAGGGCCTGGAATTCTGGAAAATTACTTTCACGGTCAAAATTTATCTCCCACCAGCGAACGTTTGACGTTTAGTTGACATATTTATATTTTTATCCCCTCGCATAATTGAATCGAACGTTCTGGTACGGCCGCGCAGCCATTGAAGGTGTCCGTTTTTGGATAAGATTGAGGGCTCAATGCGCGATCGATTCACAAGCAAAAGGGCAAACGCAAAGCAAATGTTCGCGCGAACGAAACAAAACGCACTCGTCATCATTCGCCGCCCGGCAGCATCTGCATCGTACTGTGCGCTGGTTGATTTTTTTTTTTTTTGATAATCAACGAAATTGCAACATATCACGAGGACATCTCTCGGAAGTTGTAGTCGCGCAGAGAAGAGAAAAAAAAAGCCCCTGGCATCAGCAGTAGCACTTGGACACTAAATTGATATCCATTGTCTCCGGCGTCGATGTACGGAATGCTCGATAAATCAAACAGTCGCCTCGGTAGGAATGAGAACGCGACCAGCAAAGCGCATCGTTGGCAAAACCTTGTCTTTACGTTTTGGTTTGGCTTCGTTTGTTTGTTTGTTTTTTATTTTGTTATTTTCCCAAAAATTCACTCAGTGTTGCTCTGTCTGGTCCAAAAACTGTCAACGAAATGTTGCAGCATTCGAAACGAACATGCCGGGTCTTTCCGGAGACCCCAAAATGGCACGCAAAAACGGAAGGACAAAATATGGTCAGAATGTGTGCGCGGTCATCATTATCATTTTTATTCCTCAATCCTCCTCGATTCCTGGTAGCCGTACCGTTGCGGCTACCACTCCAAATGGCCCACCGACAGCGATCGATTTGTTCGGTTTCCGCTCCTACTGCCCACTGCCCACTTCTTCCCCTGCTCGCCAGGGAAGCTCCGTATGAAATTGAATCTAATGCTGCAAGATTTATGAAATCACGTATATATTATAATGATGATTTTATTTTTCTGTACCCTACTCCACTTCCTGATCGATGCGCCACTGCATTTTGTGTCCCACATTCGGGAGCGGTCGCACTGATTGCCGTCAAGCTGCCACGCAACCCAACCTACGCGGGAAGCTCCAAAGACAGTCAAAGAGAATAAACGCAAATTTTCATTTCTCAGGACCGCGGGATTTGCATACCACTGACGATGGCACAGACGATGCCACACGAAGGGCTCGGGCAGGTAGGATACGGTGGCGCACACATACACACGCGAGCAGAGATATAGATCACAGCAATATTTAAAATACATTTGTTTATGGATGCAGATCTGGTTTTTGGGTCTGGCCGTGTTGCGCGCGTTCACCCCTCGCTCGGTCTGATGTTTATCAGGCCCCGTGTATCAATGTTTTACGATTGCAAACCCTGTTTCGGGGTCCACCGGTTTGCATTCGCGCAGCTTGGGTTCCTGCGAGCTTGGGTTGGAACTGCAGGCGGTAAGCGAATGCATGCGAAACAAATGGCTTTCATTGCTCATCATTTGCTACGGTCTGGCCTATCGGCGGGCCTCATAATTGGATCGATGACATATTCCTTAGAAATACACCCCAAGGTCAACTACCTTCCCGAGGGAAAGGGTAGTAAGGTAGATCATGTAGATCGTGCTCTGAGACCGTCGTTGACAGAGGTTTAGCTATTAAAACAATACAAAAAAAAACATGCGTTACACCTGACGGTCAGGTCTGTAACTGTCAGTACTTGGCTAGGCAATAAAACAACAACTCCACCTTTTGAAGCGATAAACCTTGCGATCTATGCGGACGCTAAGGTGAGAAACGTCGTTTTCCAACCAACACAGGGTGGCCCAACGACAGTCGGTGACAGTGATAGCTAATTTTTCTCCGTATAATTATCCAAAACTCTCGGACCCGCGTCCGGCCACAGCTTGTTGATCCCCGGGAAGGAAGGTGAGTACTTTTACAACCCCCGCAGCATCCGTGACCCGGCCACGCTCGGTTGTGTCCCGTCGCTTTTCTCACCCATTTTGACAGCTCAATTGTCGTGCTCGTGTGTTTGTGTTGTTGCTGTCTCGCTCTTTCCGCCGCTCGTTACTTTCGCCATCGCGAGCGAGAGATCAGCTTACGAGTGGAACGTTTGCGCCGACTTAGAGGGGCGGACGTGTGTTGGTCAGCTGGCCCGTCCCGTCCAGCGCACCGGGTCCAGATGTTCCCGAATTTCACACCTTCGCACGCATCACACCCCATTCCAAACCATGCCGGTGGCCCCTTTTTTGCCCACGAACAGGAAGGTACGGAAGGCAACATACGGAAAAGCAACAACAAGTAACGACCAGGCGACGCGACGTTTAAGTAAAATAGCAGGGCAAGAAGCAAGCGGCTCCTAGACACGCGGCTCACTATAAAACACGACGACGACATTGACATAAGTTATGACGTGTGAAAATCCGACGCACCCCACACACGCACATTTCAAGTCGAAAGTGGTGTCTTTCTTTTCGGTCGGCGTTGCAAACATCCAATTAACCCTTTGCTACTCTCGCTGCAAGCCAGATGGTCTGTCTCATTAATGGCATGCGCCTAATACAACGGTTGGTAGGGGTGGTGGTGGTGCTAGACTGGTGCTAGACTGCAGTTCTAGGCATTCTAGGCGCTCGTATTCGTTGCATGGGCCTCTGGCACCGGGCGAGTATATTAATGCCGCTGTCAGGGGTGTGTAAACGAGCTACCATCAACCGAGGTACCTAAGCGATCATAAATATTTATCCGAACGAAGGTTCGCGCCGGCGACTCCTCTCAATCTCATACATAAACAGTCAATAATCGTGCGCGTTTCTATGTTTTGTCTTGCAGCGTTGCTTAGAAAAGCGATGCCGAGCTGGAGAGCTCGCGTGGGGGGACGTCCATTTTCCCAGTTTGGCAAAATCACCACCACACTTTCGGAAGGATGGAAACGCAAAGCAAATCCTCCCTTCCATTTCAGGGGCAGTAGGGAGGAGAGTGGTGGTTATGAATAAATTCTCCATATTGCTGAAGTATTATGTACTTCCTTCTCTCGTTTCGATGTTCCGCCACAAACGTTCGTGCTGACGTTCTTCATCTTCGGACGCCGCCGACGCTGTGTTTCTTGTGCTGCTCGCTCATATCTGTTGTACGACATGGCCACGAACGAGCGAGCGAGCGAGCGAGCGAACACGAACTAACCGGACAGAAATTAAATAATGGCCGTTTATATGTGTCTAATATACATATTTATGGTAAAATTTATTCGCTCTTAAGTTCTCCCTACCAAAGCACCATGGGCACCGAACGGCGAACGGCGCAGAACGCTACGCCCCAGAATAAACACACCAATCCATTTGGACCCACGGATCAGCCCCCACCGATGTGGGGGAAAAAAAAGAGGCAGAGGATTCGACAACGGAACGAAGAAAAATGTACCATCCCCACTACGCCCAAGCACCAAAAGGCACCAAAGCGCAAAGCGAAGAAAATGCTTAAAATTTATTTTCCCATCCAACATTTAACAATAAATTAAAATGAAATATTCCTTCGCCGTTTTTTTCCCATCCCCCGTTTCTGCATATCCCTTCCCGTCTCCCCATACCACCACCACCCCGAGAGTAACCGCGAGAGTAACGGACCGGCTCCTCTTCGTGCCCGCGCCCTACCTCCATCCCCTTTACGCCTGCTGCTGTAATGTACCGGGGTCTCTTCGTCTGCAGCCGGGGTCTCGTCGCGGGCCGCGTTTCGTTGATTCGGCATGATCTCGGTCTCCGCCATGGCGCGTTTTGGATGCCAGCGAACCCATTGAAGCGAGCGGGGTGGCATGCAAAACACAGGTCAGGCAACGAAGCCAGTAACTGGGCGTCTAAACGGGCCGAGTAACTATGCACGCTCACTCACAGACACTCTTGATTGAAAAAGCGCACGAACGAAAAGCCCCATCCATGTAGCCTTTGAAAAGGGCGGCGAAAGTGCACTCATTGCCACTGATGCCTCCAAAGGCTTGTCGCATGGAAAATGCGCTCCTCCCGGGGTTGGGCGAATATGAGTTCTAAATCATTTTCCGACACCCCGAATAGGTGGGAAAGTATTCTGGAGAATTGTGTCCTTTTATTTCATACACACACACAAGCGCACGAATGACACCGCCAGCGCCTTTGCGGACGGCATTTGTTCTGGCGCAGCAGGCGTTGAAAACAATTCAAAATCGAAAACTACAAACGGTAGCCGTTCGCAACCGATCGTTGCCATCGAGGCACGATGCGGCCGCTCAGGGCCGTTCGAAATGACCCAGGCCAACATTATTCCATCATCGATCAAGCATCTTGATAGCAATTTTTGGGAAAATGAAATCCAACACCCACCGCAACCGCTCCGGGCCACTCCCTCGTTCGTTCTGCGTTCGTTTTAAAATTTAGCGTCAAGCGTTCGGGCTTTGATTGAAGTTGCTCTTCAATCAGGCGCACAGATGCAGGCGGACAGATCCTGGGCCACGTGCCGAATGCAGCACAACCATTGCCCATCAGCCCAAATGTCCTTATTGCCGGTGACCACGTTGCCACTTCCGATGCTGCTGCGAAATCATTAACGAAGGATGTGTGCAATTTATAAAAGCGCCTCGCACAAACGACATCATCGTTTGAAATGGGTGGGCGGACAGGCTAGTCCGGCGCTGTCCAGCCCGTGCAGACCGAGCGTGTGTGGGTGTGTGTGTGTGCGCCTATGTGTGTTCGATTGTCCGAAAACGAAATAATGTCCATCCATCAATAATTATCTTATTGCAGTTCGATGGCCTCCTGACCCTCGTCGACACCACGTTCCGTGAATTACTTCGGACCCTTGCTTCAGAACAATTGTGCTGGTTGTGATATTCGATACAATCGGTCCCATTGTCCAATTCGCTACAGTGCAGTATGTGAAAAATTTCCATTGATTTCATTCACAAACAAAATTCAATTTATAACCAATAAACTTATATGATTATAAACAATCTTTTGCTAGAAATCTGCCATCTTACCATTTAAAAACTCTTTTTTCGATTTTATGCGTTACTGTGACAACTATACTACCAGTGTTCCACACACGTACACACAGTCTAGCTCACGTACTCCTAACTGATTCGCAGTAGGCACTGACTCTCGCTGCGCCCGGAAAGGATAACCGTACGACCGTACACGGACATTACAGAAATCGCAATCGAACGGCTATATTTATATTTATGAGCGCTTTATAACGGACACATCGGGATCGGCCCTGGTACCCTGTGGTCGTTGGTCACTTTGCCGCTGGCCGAACCGACACTGGTGTATTTCACACCCCCCATTCCTTCGGCTAGGTCCAGCTGCCCGTTTTCAGCAACGAGCGACTCATGCCGACAGCCGATGCGATGCCGCTGAATGTGTCCGTTTTTCCGCATGTCACCGGATTTGGGAATTCGATTTCGGAGGGAAATTTTCTAAAGTACTTCAATTTTAATAGGATTTGGTTCGTCACGCGCATCGCCATCCTAACGACGCAGGGGTTTCGATCTCACACCACCACCACCACCGATGCTCTTTTCTGCGCTCCGAGTCACCGAGGCACCGTGGGCTGGGGTGGATAAAATGTGAGCATTTACCACTCAGCCAGCACGATCGGCAACCATCATCTCTTCAACACCGCGCGATACGACCTAATAGCCCCGGGGGGTCATAATGTCCTGCGTTCGGACGATGGATGGACGGTGTGATTACGATTTGTACCGCCGGTGCGAAATCGTTCCGATTGCGATGAAAGCCGCGCTGGTACTAGATGCCATTGTTACTTGCATTATTGTTATGAAATCTTCGCACCATAAATCGGTGCGATCGGTAAGATCTCAATTCCTCCTGCTTGCGCACTTTGTGCAGCACTGGCATCGAGGCATCGCGGCGCATGTGGAATGTCACAGTTTCATAAAATCCTGCATGGCCCTGGCGCCATAAAGACCGCCACCATGCATCATCGGCGTTCGTAACTCTCGTTTTGTCGATACCACCCCAAAACCGGTGTAGACGGTGTAGACTCGCCTTGCCGCGGCCTCAACTTATCAAACCATAAATTTATTGGATCTCCTGTACAACCCCTGAAGCACTGAAGCTAATATGGACATCGGACGACCCCTTCCTTCGCTGCTACGTTCATCATTAAGTCCTAAAATTATTATGGTAATCGTAAATAAGTCATTAAATTTACGAACTGTATTAAAATGAACTGTTATCTCAACATAAATAAACGAATATCTAAATCACGGGCGCACCGCGCCGCGACTTCTTGGAAAACGAAACACCCGTCCCGAGGCCAAAGTGTTCTTCAGCACACCACAGGTCTGATAAAAGAAAGAGCCCTGGTTGCTGTCATTGAGCCCGGTAAGGCCGGCGAAGATGTCGGTGTCGGAAGTTTAAGCTGCTGGAGCTGGATTGTGTAGTCCTTCCATAAATCCGGTCCGGTCAGTTGTCATAAAGTGGGCAACCTGTGGGAAGACACAGTAATTATAATTTAACTACCTTTTATATCCCTGCGTTGTGCTCTGTCTAGCTCGAGGACGAACCTACGATGCAGATGAGTCATTAGCATTTCGAGCGATTACATTTATACACGCTTTATTATAGAACTGCACGTACGTGGCCGGGCGAATAAGTCCTCCACAAAAGGACATGTCAATTACAAGTTTGACGTTTTGAGAATTCAACGTATCAACCCGCAAATCCGAATCTAAAAGTAGGCCGCGCTTTGAACGTCCGTTGTTGTTGCTGTCATTTTCATGAAGTATGTCACAGTGCACAGTGTTCCATATGCACTTAATTCTCGCGCTCTCTCTCTCTCTCTCTCTCTCTCTTTCTCTCTCTCTCACGCGCGCTTTTTCCTTTCACACAAATAATCATTTCAATTTATTCGTTCCCTTCAAGCCTTCGCGCATTAGGTGTGGCGGTTTCATGAAGCCAATCATATCGATATTTTTTGTCTAATCAATCGCTACCCGGAGCGGGGGGCTTTGCTCATAATGATTATTTTGTGATATTGTGTATGCCATGCTACAAAGAGTAATTTTGTTGCGGCACCCATCAGCCCCGGCGTCGACCACTCGTGATCCGTTTTCTTTTATGGATTTAATTAAAACGTAGCCTTTGGTGAGAAATTCGAGAACATAGCACCGCCGTGCACGGCGGAACGCGCCTCGGGGTTGCAAACCCAAGCGCTGGTTGATTAATAAAAACAACGGTGGACTTTCTTGCGTGCACACACACACACGCACACGCCCATTTATGAAGCTGAAACGTTGAAGAAAATCGATGCATAATGAAAAATTACACACCGCGAGTGGCAGGAAATAGCGCTGCAAAATAAGGGAGCAAAACATTTGATGGGTTTTTTGAATATAATTACAATGATAAGCAACATTTTTACGCGATCTGCCGGCAGCGCGTAACACGATATTCTTTCCCCACTTAAAATGCGCGTTCCGTTCGGTGCACAATCTCGGCCCGGCACGCTGATAGTGTGAAGAGTGAAATATTTTTTATCCATTAATGGGTAGTAAACATTTTTCAGTTTATTGGTTTTGTAATCCCCGCCGCAATTATCCACGTTCGCGGAGCGTTTTCCGCTCCGGTCGGTTCGAAACTGTCACAAACCCGGGGCACTAAGGTGGGAGGGGGGTGACACCGGCAGTGGCAGCAGCAGGAAAAAAAAGTACAGTGCTAAAGCACCAGGAAGGAAGTCGAGGCCCGTCGCGTCGCTGACGGACGGCTAGGTGGCTGGAGCCGGATTCGTTAGGCGAATCCACCCGGTGCTTGTTTTATGACCCCTCGCTGGTCATTTTTATGATTATAGGAAAAACGTTTATAAGTCATAACAATTTAGTTATAGATGGGTTCGCCGTGATAGCGGTGTACTCGTAAAAGCCGCTCACTGGTGGATTTACTTTGTACGGTGTTGGCGCGTTAGGTCGCGATAGGATCCCGGGACACACCGGGGGTCGTTCGCTTCCAACCGTTTTACAACATTGTGTGTGTTGATTGTTTGTGGATTTAAGGGAGCGAGCTGTGAGTGTCCAAAATAAAGCAAATCCGGTTATGTG
>JXXA01005797.1:0-20356 GCA_000956255.1 Anopheles punctulatus | reverse complement strand
TTCTTATCTAGCTACCATTCGATAGGTGACGAAATGTTTTAATGTTGCAAACGAGTTATGTCCATGTCCAGTTTTTATTGTCCTATCCAATCTCCAAGCATCCAACAGATGGCAATCGGCGTTTTGCTTAGCGTAACGTAGCGTGTACACCCGCATTCGGGCAACTTCGGCAACTGCTCGCACAAACTATCAACAATCGGCATCCATAAATCGGTATGAATTTTTATGAATTCACATAAATTGCAAACGATTCCCAGGCCAACTCGTCCGTGCAGGAAGTGTGTGGACGTTTCCTTACTCTGGCAGTTATAAAAGTATCCCTTCTGGCAATCGCCAAATGGCGTTTCTGGGGAGATGCTGGCGAAGTAGTCGTTGAAAACTGCTTCAATGCGATCGTAAAATTATTTAATTTTTTATTAACTGAGTTATAACATTTTAATGGACTCGGCTACGCTTGATTCTGATACTTTGTACGAATATTGATTGTACAATGCGAGGGTTAGAATCTCTATGGCGATTTTCTATTAGCTTTTGTTAACACCTGAGAATTGATTTGACAACTAATGCTGTTTTCTTAGATGTTATGGTGGCTCTTAGATTCATCTCCTTTTCAAAAACAAATTCTAAACTCTTCTATAAGCAGTTTTGAAAACATTCTGATATTTTTTTTCTTTCTTTCTGTTTTTACCGTTCAATCAATCCCTTACTTCGATAGATGAAGCACTTGAATCGACACTATCACAGCCGCGTCCGCGTACCAGATAGTAGCACGCTGTGCTGATGGATTTTATTGAAAAGAAGAAAGATAGCGCTCCTAAATCACACTCACGCCCCGGCAATCGGTGCGACAAACTTGGGCGAAATTATTGATTCCCCATTAAGCCTGGCGTACACGAAATCTGTTCGCCTCATCAACCATCGTGTCCGGGCCCATGCCCATGAATCACATCCCCCGGGAACACATTACGGAAACCGTTTCCGATCAAGCCGGTGCTATGATTCGGCCTCGATCGAGAGAGAGAGAGAGAGACGAAGAAAAAACTCACCAGAAAACGAAGTCTCAAACTTTTTCGTCTACGATCGCCCTACGAAAGCGTGGCGTCACGCGGTTGCAACAATTTTCTGCTACGAAAGTTAAAATGTGTTTCTCGTCAAAAGCGATGGCCTTCCCGACTAGATAGAGCCATCCGTTCCGGACCGTTTTGAGGCACTATTCCTCGCTGAAAATTGGACATCCTCTGCTCCACTGTCCAACGCCACTAAACGGTGGCGATAATGCTACCGAACCGATTGGAAGATTTGCTGCAAATCCAACGCAACGACAGCGAGCAGCCGTACCACAACCACAAAAGTTGTAGCATAAATTCAACAATAACGTTTTATTACCCTCCGAGCCACCGAGTACGGGGCAAACGATAAATAAAAAAAACACTGCTCAACACACAAAAACTCATAAACAGATAAAAATATGTCGTATAAAACCACAGATTTTACGAGTTATGAGTTTTCCCAGCCCCAAAACGTGCAACTACACACACACATACAGCTACCCGAACTAGTACCGTTCTCATTTACGCCACCCTTCCCATCACTGCTTGTAAAGGAGGACAGTTTTCAATGCTGAGAAAATTGCTCGTGCGAATTGTTATTTCCACTTACACAGAATGCACTTACCCCGTCCCCCCATTTCACACGTTGTTCGGTGATGTCTTCCCGCCGTGTAATCTCCTGCAGCGTCGAAGCTTTTGCTACAAATTCGACCAATCTTTTTGCACCTCTTCTTTCTCGGCTGCACCTCCGACCTAAACAACGGATAGCGGAAAACCCATTACCGCACTCAATCGTGCAATTTTACGGTGCAGAATTGTTGCCTCATTTAGGTGGAGCCGTAGGTGTGCCAAGGTGGCGTAGAACGGTACCAAAGAGATAACAGCCGAAAATTGCACGAAAATGTGCGAAACTTATACCTTCGCTTTTCGGTAGGTGCACCCGGTCGGAAAGTCTGCTTGCCTTGCTTGCTCCGGAAAGTGAAACTTCAATTTCAATCAAATCTTTTTCGTACGACTTTAGGGCTTTCCTTTGGGGTGGAGGAAAATTTTACCACTCAGTGGTTTTTGGGCCGAAAATTTTTCACCGTAGTAGAATCGAAATTGATTTCTTCTTCGAATATCGGATCGTACATCAAGGTTCTATCGATTAAGATTGGCAATATGTTTGGGGCAGCCAATTTTTCATTTCACTTTTCATTATCGTAGCGAGAAAAGAAGGTGGAATGGTGAAATGCGATGAGAGTCGACCATCGATTTGTTGCAGTGTTGCATACTTTTAGGCGCACACCGTTTTGACCAAAAATGTAAACTTAAAACTTAAATACTAAATATAAATACTACATAGGGAATTACACATAATCACAGTCTTATCCTTTGTATTGTCGTACTAAGAGAGAAAGATTTTTCTCCTTATTCTCTAGCACATATCAACTTAGCATTCGAACTAAAACTAAATTTCACCCATCATCAAACACGATCGTAAATCCAATTGCTCTGTTGGGTGTGATCACAAAATGTGCGACCACCTTTCGCAATGACTTCCCTTGGCCAGACGAAACTACTCCTAAATCAAACTTCAACCAATAAACTCAAACCGAGCAACACATCGTATTTGAAATTCTTCTTCCTATGGTCATGTCGCAGTCGAAATTCCTTCTCACGCTTTCCAGCTATGCTCTTATGTGTATGTGTATGTTTTAGCCCGTTCATTCCTCGTTTGTAGCTATTTGATGGAAAATAGCGGATCAAAAAGTTGCGAACGAACCTCCCGTTTCGCAAAAGATGATACCGCATTCAACTAAGGCGCGTTCCGCGGTGCAACCAGTCACGGGATAAGCAAAAGTTCTTCGCTGCACAAATATTGCAGTCAAAATGCAGACGATAGCCAAACCCTCTTCAAACGGATGGCGACCGCCCGTCAACAAATGAAATGCGGCGAAATGGTTGCTTTTCGAGACGGAATTGCAATCGCAAACGCGCGATGTATGGGGCCGGAGAGTTTCTTGTGACTGTTGAAGTTTTACCCATCGCCTTTGGAACCACTGCAACACATCCGTCGCATGTGCTGACGCGCTCGGGATGCTCAAGACGGCAAGGATGTGGCAGCAAGAAGAATAAACGACCTACAAATAGCCGTACCTTGCCGCATCATATCTCCCAAACCAAAACCGTTCGTTCCACCGACGGCTTTAAGAAGTTTTATCCGTTTTTCTACCCCTCCTATGACCGTACCATCTCCGTAAAAAAGAACTGACGGATGCTGCGTCCTGATGAAACCGATTTGATTTCCTACATCCGATTGTACGATAGAATATTTCCGTGCTGCAATTTTTCCTACGCTTCGCGTCTTAGCATTACCTTTCGGTTGCAATCCTTCTGAGAAGCCACTCGACCGTGGATTCTTCTTTGATCTGCCCTGTCTGCCTGCGTTCCGGCAATAAATGGATGAGGCGGATGTGTGCTTACACATCGCACAACGAGCACTGCTGTGAATAACTTTCCAGCCGAACATTCTGGTTTTGTGTTCTTTGGGACGATTTGTTTCACTTCTTTTGCATATCTATGTTTACGTGCATTTTCTGTGCAGTCATTTGTAGCTCGTAAAATCACGAGTTTCGCTAGTGAACCCGGTATCAGAGGGTGTGAGAAATAAAAAATCAGTTCAAAAGCGTTGCCAATCGAAGATACGTTTGAACGGGAAGTTTTTTTTAACATGCTCCTTTTTGATTGAAAGCAAATATGATATGACTAGTTTCATGCGATTGAAAATGTGGCTGTTGCTGAAAAAAAACACCGCAAACTTGTACAAAAATTCATACACTGGAAGATTATTAAAAGAAAGAGTCATTGCCTTTTAAACTCTTGGAAAGATTTTTCTTGGATTGGTAGGTTCTATCTTGATTAATCTGAAGAAATTAATGCGGCTAAAACCATCGCAGATGCTCATCCACCCATGCGCTGATAAGCAGAATCCATAATGCATGAGTCGAAGGAACGAACGAACAAAAAATCAATTTAAAATTTTAAACCTCATACCGATAACAAATGCCTTTTGCCTTTACACACCGCAAAGACAGACAGCCAGAGACAAACGAAGATGACGGAGAGCGATGAATAATGCAGTAACTATTCACCTTACTCTTCGCCTTTCTTTAAGCCAAAGCTAATAAACAGCAAACAGTAATGTTTCCCAAGTTGCACCACACTGCACATTGCAATGGTAGAGGCAACATTAACAATCGGACAGTTTCTCTGATTCGGGACTGCTTTCTAGCTGCGTTCCAAGCGCTTTCACACCCGTCTGCTGTTGACATAATCCTTGCAGATGCAGTCGGTCGCGCCAGGTCACACGCCAGGATGGGGTCAATTCTATTTCGTTGCCTTATCTGATGCCACAGCCTTCGTTTACACAACGGCCGGGTGCTTCTTGCGCTTCCCAGCAAAGGAGAGAATGTGCAAAAGAAATCGAAAGACATAAAACGAATCCACTGGCACTATGAGCGTTGCCAGTGTAAGTAACAATTTCATTAAGAACCAGCCACTCCACTTGTCGTGCTCAGTATTCCATGGACACGAGCGCGTAGATGAGCTGCGGCAAGTGCCGAGAAAACAAATGGAACGTCTCAAACAAAACACTGATTTCGATTCAACCCACCATCTAATTAGCAATTCCAGCCAGAAAACTGTCGTCCTAGCTCCGGTCCACGGGAGCTTCCCGGGTCTAGTTCTCGTTTTCTTAAGACATTGACATAGATTGGCCCCTTGGCAAGGGAAGGGAGCATTCGACTGGCCATAGCACTCGTCCATCCCTCGGCTGACCGGGGTGGGCTGGATTGGTTCTTGTTTGGTCTTGTTCACCGCCGAACACTAACCTTCTACACCCGCAGCAGATGGGTATCCTTGAACATGAAGAATCTGCTCATTTAAATAACCACTTCACTTATTACCATAAACTGTTGTTGAAGAAACTTTCAATGCGGGAAACGAAATGAACCCTATGGTGTGGTCACGTCGGACTGCATTGGCATTGGGGTTAATACATCTGATGAACTTCTTGTGAACTCTGTTTTGTCTTCACCGCTTAAGAATCGAGCTAAAAACACAAATGAGAAGTCAATTTCTTTCACTTGATTCATATATAGGCACTGGAGCATAGTTACTTATTGTCGTTTTTGTTCTATATATAACAATCTTTAGTGCTATTAAATGGAAAATAATAATCTTTTTTCCGATTACTAGAAATTCACTTTATTGCTCATTTGGTGGCTGTCACTTTTGAAATATATTGAAACATATAAAATTCAGTAAACGTTTTGCCATGTTGTATCGGTGGTTTAGAAAATGCATTTAAATAATCATATACTTTCGAAACACATGACGGTAGAGGAAATGGAAACAGTTCCGCTGCTCCAAGTTGCCTACATTTAGGCGCAACAAGAGCTCATAATTAATCATGCATGCCATGTATGATGGTTTAATGTGAAGTTTCATGAAAATGAAGTTGTATTCTTTGCTTTTGACCTTTTTGCATGATTTGCATAAGATTTTTGGAATATGCAGCAAAGCACGGTGCAATTTCCCTCTGCCGCACTTTGTAGCAAACTCATTTTACTGGAGCGAGTTATCAACGAAATGTTGTACATCGGGCGTAAAACTTTATGCCACAGCAAAGATTTAGATACAATCAGAAAAGAAAGACATGTATTGCTAAAAAAGCGAAAAATAACAAAACTAACTGCTCGATTTTTGATGGAATCAACAAGAATCCTCTGCTAGGCCGAATGACGAAAGAAACGAGTGACCGAAAAAAACATCACACATTTCAAGGACTTCATTCGCCCTGTACACTTTAATCCAATCCACTACACTCCTCATCTCCCAGAAACGATAAAATATTCCTCGTTTGTAACAGTCGTTTCGACGTAAGTGGCCTCTTAGCATTACAATCGTTGGCAGTCCGCTTGCGCCAGTCAAGTTTTCGGTGCAATTTGTAAGTAAGAATTGTTTTCTTTGCTCCCCACAACCCGCCCTGAAACTGTAAGTCAGCACTCGACGTACGATCGCTACACAGATTGCTAGCGGCGCCATGCTAACTACTCCACTTCGGCCAGTAATGGTTGCATGTAAAAGGACGACAATCCTTTCGAGTGAGCCTCAGCCAAAGAAAAAACACTCACAAAACACAAAAATGAAACTATTTTCATTCATCAGAGACACCGAAAAGCGTATCCTTTCCCCAAATAATAAAAAAGAAGCGCTATATCACCGCCAACCGAAATCGAAAGTGAGTGTAAGCGAACGCTGCACCGACCATGGCCACTTTCGTTCGGGCATGTACTAGTTTTATGCCCGGTCGTACGTATCGTGTGCGCTGAAATTAAATTGGCTGGCGTCGTCTCGACTTGTTGGATGCTGTTAGTCACGGTGCTGTTTCACCCCTCGAACCCAGTGACTGGCCCAGTTGGGTTTGCATTACTTATTGGTATGAATTTCGCAACCCCCCTTTCGTAAAGCCTTTTAGTAGTAAATTACGGCCGAAAATCAAATGGAAACAATCGCTCGCGTTTACCGCCACACGCCGAGCTATCAACGAGCATCTCAGCTTCTGGAGGCAGTAATACCAGCACCGGGTACTGCTGTTTAGAGTGGATTGTTGCTGAACTGTGCGGCCAATGAAACAATGAAACGAATTTCTCGGAGAAGTATAGCGACTTGCTATTTAATGCGAGACTTATTCATGAATAGTTTGCTGGTATTCATATTTTGTGAGATAAGACAACTGTAGAATAAATGTTATCTAGATTGATGTTAGGGATGGGGCAACAATACAATCAGAGGACGAAACAGGTTTCCTATTTTTCTCAGCAATTTTTATGCATAACATCACCCAGGCGAGGCTTTGTATAACACATAACATATGATAACTTCATTCGCTAAACATATCTTAATAGTTGTTTAATTTTTGTTCAAATTGAAACACAATTTGGAAGCACAGCATGAATGTACCATACGCAAAAATTGCAACAACAAAAATAATCTCTTGTAAATAAAACACATTGACATGGGGCCGCCCGCCATCTCATCGTTAGTACCGGTGCAGTAGAAACAATTAAACCGCACCAGCCATCCTTCAAATGCGGTATCCAGTGCCTGCGATGGAATGATGACGATTTCGGTGATTTAGCATTGGATCATGTACGCAAACGACACGAACCTACCCATCGGTGCGCTATGCCAAGCTCGGCGGCAACCAGACAATAAACATTCGGCAGGCACCTAGATGGGGCGAGCCAGCAAGAGGCAGGGTTATGATATATTTTGCTACCGTTGGTGCATAATTTATGTCACTTTAAATTTTGCACAAAACCGTACGTACCCCGAGTACAGCGGAGAGCCGTGCAGGAAGCTCCTGTTGCTTTTCGAACCGATAGACCAACAGCCGGTACGCGACCAGGCGCGGTGCATTACACCACACAAAAGCGTGTGCGTGATGGGCGGTCGGTCTGAAGGGGCCGGAATTTTTGGATGAATAAATTTTAAACTTATCTGCCCCGACATCGGCACGGTTCTGCGCAGGATCACACCTATAACAGGAACCCAGCGCAGGAACGGTAAGGATAACGACGAGGCACCCATTTTTCATGTTTCGCTATGCTTGAGTGGAACATAGGAGGGACGAAAACAAAAAAAAACACGAGAAGATCACAAACCACAGAACCCTGTCCGTGTGCAGTCGGTAGCAAGCGCCTGTTTCACGCACTAGTTGAGTTATTAACTGTTGAATGAAGCCATCGGAAGGCTATAAATTGAGCAGGTTCAGTGTCGATTGCCGTATCGTGCTTCGGAAGAGAAGAAACATTGGTTCCGTGCTCGAAATGATTCATTCCGGTTGTGCCATTCTCACTTACATTCACTTTACCGTGCACCGCATCGCTCATCGATCTCACTTAAGACGCTCAAACCCACGTACAAACCGGGTGCCCCCTGGACCTAATCTGCACTGATAGTCTTCACAACGGTTTCTCCCTCCGATATGGGGAAAATTTAACAATTTTCATCCATACAATAAAACCCGGCTCCTATTTGCACCAGTAGCACCTGCAGCACCGGTCTGTTCGGCTGTGCTGTGTCCGATAAATCATGGGATGTACCCTACATCGGAGTGAGTGAACATTCGGTTTCCTCCTTCTAAAAGCATCCTTTTCATCGTCAACTCCACCGGAGATTCGCCGACAGGGAAAAATTATTAGTTTTTGTCGGGCGCTGCGTCCGTTCACCATATGCTGACGAGAGTCTGCACGTCCACAAGAAGTGGTTACTACGCCCAGACAGTACGTCACCCTAACGGGAGGCAGGGAGTTCCGGGATCCACCTTCTGCAGCTATGAGAGCACGTGATTAGACGAAGGGGGACATAAAACACAGCTACATATGCCTTATCCAACGGAATACCAAATAACGACTCGCTTCATCTCAGGAACGCTCTCCCTCTCTTTTGTCGGCGAGTGTGGGTAAAAATGGACAACGCAAACATCGCGTTCTGAGGACGGAAGTGGTCTTCGATGGTACCAACCGGAACCATGCCGAAACACCCACCGAGCCAAGTGCAAAACTGCTGGCAAAGATCAAACTTCCGGACCGGATCGGACCGGACCGGGTGCTCGCATGAGATGCTTCTTGCGAGGCGAATTCTCTTTGCATAAATGATTTAAGTTAATATTTGCATAGAATATCCATAAATTTATTGAATTTGTAACTTAAACAAATCCTACCACGCGGCATGGTCCAAGCCACTTCCACATCCGGACCTGAAAGTTTCAGTTTGCTGCGAAATGCTCACGCGTCTTCATGTTTTTTTTTGTTTTCCTTTCCGGCCTCACATTCCCGTGCTCGCTAAGCGCACACATTTCCAGCTCACCGGAGTGCCTTGGTGTACGAACGATTCAAGCTGGACTTTCGTGCTCATGCATACACCGGAACCGATAGCAAATAGTGCTGACCCAAACGTTTTGCGCTACTCGCCTAAGCGGATGATCAACATACTTGAACTTTCGATTTCTAACAGCGTTGGGGTCGTTGCAATCATCTGCCAGAACGATTTCTAATCGATCTCGCAATATATTGTGCAAGGCGAGTAGGAAGCGGATGAGTGAAGGAAGCAGCTGAAAAGCGTTAGTTTTCTACTCGTTCATTACATATCAATTCAATTTGCTGCAAAACTGAACTGTAGATTGCCAAAACGAGCCTCAACAATCAGCCACTCATTCGAGGCGAACTTTGGAGCGATTACTTTAACTTTACAATTTGTTTGTTCTGCTCCGAAACGTAGTACTTTCTGATTGAGTTTGTAGCCATGAAGGGATTTCGCCAAAAACATGAACTAAAATCTCCACTTTGATACTATCCTTACACTGAAACGTCGATCGAGTTATACTATTACTTTTCAACGACACACACATAAAGCGAATTTTTTAAGTTAAAATGAATTCGAAACTATATTGAATATTATAATTAATACATAAATATTTGTATTAAAAACACATTTTTCGGTATTTCTGTCGGGAAACAAGCTACAACTGTATTTGTTTTTTCTAGCACGTTTTAAACACTCTATCGGTTGCAAAGTCACTATATACTTGATTAACAAAACCCTCCTTCTAATCCACATGATTCAATGAATGAAAGCTGTTCAAATAATGAAGTGCAAATTCACACCCCCCTTGTCTAATCACTGGTAACTGGCTTCCAAGTGCAGCACTTCAACTACACAGCAGCAGGCGTGCGGTACGCTTCAATCTCCTGTCACACCCTCCTCGTGCTCCAATACCTCACCAGAAGGTGTTAACTGTTGCATGCAATCAGGGTGTCTAAATTAAAATAATTAAAACATTATTAAATTACACTTCACCATCACCGTGTACGGGCACAAATGTACCGGATGCGTGAAGACAAAAGGCGCACGAGCAAGGAGCTGGGAAGGTTTCAAAAATGCAACCCCTGACCAAGCGGGTGGGCTGCCTCCATCAGTTCGGCAGGAACTTTACCTTCTGGGCTCTTGGGAGGGCGCGAAGGTGCGATTCCTTTACCAACGGCTTGTTATTACAATTTTACGCTTCATCGCCAATGGAAACATCTCCCCGCTCCACTCCACATACGTACACACCTTGCGCTCAAACACTTTAGCCCACAGAGCACCATTCGACCGCACGATGCAACCATCTAAATGCAACGGGCCTTCGGCGCGCGTCAAGAAAGCTTCCTTTTGCTTAACGAGAATTCCGCACGCCATCCGCGAAGGTGCTCCGTTTTCTTTGCCAGCTGTTCGTTGATTCCTTGTTCACTTCCGTTTCTTTCATACCTTTTTCTTCTGCGACACTTGCTGTGCTGTGTGGAGCGTTCATTCGGCAAACGATAGCTTTCCGCAGCGCGTATCGTAAACAAAACCACGAGGATATAAATTTAATATAAAAACCTCGTACCTCGTGCAGCCAACTGTTCCGCGACCCGTCATCATGGAAATCTTGCTAAACAAGTGGCAGTTTGTTGGGAAGCGAAAACAAAACCGGCGGAAGGTAAAATAAAGAGTAAGTGCACTTGGCAAAAGGTGGGTATAAAAATTAACTTAAGCATCTTTAAGAAGCTTTTGGGCTAAGAAAACACGCAGGGAATAGCAAAAAATCCAATGAAGCAATCTAAGTGCGGGAAAATATACTTTATCAAAAGTGATTAACGGTACGAAGTGTTTGGCACAAGGTGGAAAGATTTACTTTTCCTCCTGTATCCCTTTGCGAACGGCATCGAAATCGCCTCCTTACGCTGAGGTTAAAACCAACGCCGTAGCGTTCGTTTATCTTCCGCGTTAAGTGCACTTTTAGAAGCATTGCGAAAATATGATTTTTGTTGAACAACCTTTGTCGATATCGCCGTTTCTTTTCCAAGAACAAACATAAACATATATTTTTTAGACTTTTCACTCTTTCATTACCTACGTATCTGATCTGGTTTTGTAAGACATGAGACATCCGAAAATACCTCTTCAGTGCGCTATCAATGAAATTACATTACCGGTGCTTTCCCCTTCTCGATCGATAGTGGTAATTTTATTTACTGTATTACTAAAAAGCTTCCGTCGTTTTTCATTTTCTCATTAACCCTCCCTTTGCACTTGCGCTTATGCTAGGAAAAAAGCAAAGAACATTTGAGAAAGTCTCCCGGTGACATCAACATGGTATTTTACGCGATTCTTAACACCATATTGTTGTGCTTTCCACATTATAGCTTATTGATACTTATGACTTTGGTAAAAACGTGTAAAGGTTGTAAGGAAATAGTCTAAAGAAAATATGTTTTTTTCCATATTTATAAAATTTCAGAGAAACCTATGCCTCGAAAGATTTGTCAAACTATCATAAGATTAAAAATAAAAGGCCAAATTGCTATTTATGTTCATATAATTAATAACTTTTAAATTAACTAGATGATATTTAGCATCATTTTATGTGACTTGGATCGATTGCAATCTATGATTCAGTTTCAAATAAATTTTCTATTTAATTGGTCTACATACATTTATATCTTAAAAACAGTAGATGACTTGCAACCAATTAACATGTTTTTGTGCCCTTTTTATACTTTTTGTACATCTTTGGAAAACCATGCGCCTCCATTGCAGTAATCATAATCGAAGCAATAATCAGAATTATCAGGTACTTTGAAAAATGTGGCTAATAAGCTTTAGAATACCTTTAACAAACTTCATCGCTAGATCCACACGGCAACAACTATCGCTTCACCTACGAATAGCACCTTCCCTATTCGCTAGAAGATTATTACGCCCCATCGAACGAGGATTCGCTTCCTTCGTTTCCAATCAAACGCAGCGCACCCATCTTCGATTGGTTGGGAGAAAATGGCAAAACAAACAAACCACACCATTGCATCCAATCAGCAAAAGCATGCCACACTCGCGTGGGAAACATGTGGCATGCAAATGTGAACGTCATCCGCGTTTACGCTCACCCTATTTCCAGCCGAGTTCGGTGGCCTGAAACTTGGCACCGATTCAATCAGCACATAATAAGATAAATAGAGCAAAACACAAGCCTCCAAAAGCCGCCAAAATTCTAAACGGCAAAAACGGAGGAAAAAAACCGTACACAATTTATGATGGAACCATATTCACGGCGGTAACGGCGGTGCCAGGCGGCGCTTAGTCCAAAGAAACTGTGTGTCTTTTTTTCTCTCTCTATACTGCAGAACGAAACAACAGCACTAAACGATCTAGCCTGCGTGTTTCTGACACAATTTCAGGTTGTTTTGTGTGAGCACCTTTCGCAGATTGTCACAGGTTTTCGGTTCCATGATTGATTGCACATAATTTACCCGCTAAATCATGTTAATCGTTCCGGTTGCTAACTTGTGCGATACCAAATCCAAATCGCAAAAACAAAATCACCAACCAAGCGCGTCGGTATGCTTACGGGGCCTCAACAAATAGAAAATTGGTGACGTTATTTGCATTTGTTATTGCCACACACAGCCGGGACGCTTGCAATGGTACAGGTGTGTTTGCAGTAGATTTAGAAACAGGTGCAAATATGTGTTTCTTGTACAAATACGTATGAATTAACACGAGTTGCTCACTCCATAAACCGGCTGATGTTCGATGGTTTGAAAAACAACCTTTTTACTACAAACTCTGATTTGTCAGAAATCAAATGGTGGAACATGCAACAAATCATTTTCTCTTAAAAATAAAGCTTTATTTACTAAAGAAAACCATATTATCATCAATTACTATAAGCCCTAATGTCTACTAACGACGTTTCTTTCTGATCCAAATTTCCAATGGATCAGCATTTTTTATTGCACCCTGGCCATATCACGTTGAAGTTGAAAGTCAACTAAAAAAAAACTTATGCAGAAACGCTTCCTGCAAACTTGGTGGATGCTTGGTGGAGGCAAATATATTATGATGATTTGCTTATGCATTTCTTATCTTATGTTCTCCAGTTACTACGCCGTGCGAGGTAAGTATAGAGAAAGCTCTCTGGAGCCTACCGATTCATCTGTTAGAAATGTTATATTTTCTTTGCCTTAAGTCCTTATCTTGCATTCGCGTGCCAGTCCAGGTCCTGTTGATATTGTTTCCCCACACGGTGACTCGCAACGTTTTGCCATAAGACAAGGACAAAACAGCGTCGGTACCATCCTCTGTGAAGGATAGGACTAGTTTGTTCGTGTATTATCAAGACAAAACAGGTATGAAGAAAGTACAGGCAACAAATGCAGAGCAGTACAATCGAACGACAGTGCAGTCGAATCTTTGACCCAAGTAATCGCTCCAAAAAGAGCCTCGCCGAAGGTAGTTTTCTATCCACAACCACAGCCTGCACATGGTGTTAGTTTATTTTGACTTTCCGTCCATACTGCCCCTTCCATACTCTATCACTACCGCAACTCCCTTTACGCAAACCAACAACGACAAAACGTTGCGAGGCGGGCACAAACTTCCCATCGAAGCCCGCGACCGTTGGTGGCATAAATCAAGTTTATTAGATTCGCCCCATGAATAACGAGCGAAAAAATCGAATTTAGAACCTGAGATTTTTAAACAAACTTTTTCGCCGCCATCATCGTTACGAGTTTATGCAACGATTTCCCATCTCACCAATCCCAATACTTGCCAGTTGCTTTTTTTTCTTTTTCACACCGCTTTGGCTCGCTGGCTGACTGGTTGGCGGCTACCCTTGCTTTCCTCCGGTAAAGTCTGCGCTATGACTCTGAATTATGATAAATCGAACAAGCACACACCAGCCAGAATTGGGGTGCTGGATTTTTGCGAGCCGGGAAACAACACACTAAAAGAATGATGCCATTTCGATCGTTCAACCGTTTCGCGTAAACGATTTATACGCATTGATAAATCGGCAAACATGGGAACGTGGTACGCTACATTTGCACATGTCCGCATACATGGTGATGGAATCGAATAGAGCGGAGCAATCTTATTAAATAACGACATATAATTGTTTTTTCTTTGTACAAATTTTAAAATCGTAAAAAAAAATAAATTACGATCCCATTTCAGAGCGACAGTGAAATTAATAGGGTTCCATGGTGTAATGGTTAGCACTTTGGACTCTGAATCCAACGATCCGAGTTCAAATCTCGGTGGAACCTACCTAAGGTTAGTTTTTTTCTCCAAGGGTTGTTTGTAGTTTTTTTTTCTGATACATATGGTGGCACTATGAAACCCGTCGTATTTTCCTTATTATTAATGTATCAACATTTCTTATCAGATAACAATTATCAAAATTTAAAATCAAAAATCAAAAATATTACAAGTTACAACAACATTGCTTGTGATAGTGAGAAACACGAAAATGGCTTTTAAATTAGACTTTACTCACTCACCGAATGAAATGGTCAATCTACGAAATAAACAACTGTTTGCTTACTTTTGTCAGCTGCTGCAGAAACAAATACCACACATAGTGGACTTCATTTCAATTTTCTGCTAAATTTAACAATCCCACAGGTTACACCAAACAAAACAAAGAACAAAAAAAAACAAACGTCACCATACAAACGTAAAACCGGATGCAACCGGTAGCTTCTAATACTGTCGTCAACCATCTCACGTACGTTGGGATGGTCACTGCTACCATTGAAACGATTTTATTTACAAAAGCACACATCATGACTAGTTAAGGCTGTCGGCTTAAGCTACTGTCAACAGGCGTTGACCACTTTTTTACACTTTCTTCCTCTCCCTCACACTCTCGTCGTCGTGGCTCATGTAACTGGCCCTCCACTAGTCCCTCCGCATGATGCTCTCAATGGTGAAATTGCTTGACTTCAGGCCGCCAACCTTCGTGTCGCGCAGGAGGCGCCGTTCCGGTGTGCCAGCTGTGGGACTTTCGCCCACGCGGATGGATGAATCCCGAAGTCTCCCGGGATGGCCGTTTGTCGATGGTGCAGGTTGGTTTGGTTTCGGTGTGCTTGCCGGCGTTACTAGATACACATTCTCCTGGAGTGTCGTAAATCCTGTTTGATCCGGACTGACCGTTCGGGCGGACGTCTCGCCGGAGTTGGAGCTGTGTGCGGCCTCGGGACTGGCCGTAGTGTACGAAAACGGCGACACGGTCATTTCACAACCCCGTACACGCAAGTCGTTCAGTTCGCTCAGGAGGAGCGCATCGAGCGAAGCGGCCGGAAAGTGGACCGAGGTTGGAAGGAATTGTTGGTTCAAGCAATTATCACTCTTCCTGGTGCGTGTGTGCTGCTGGCGCACGGTTAGACTACACTCCCCGGTAGAATCTAATTCTTTAAGTTCATTTTCGTACTCCCCGTCGGAGAGAGCATCGTGCAGGGGGTGGTCCGTGAGTTCTTCGTTCGCTTCGGCCCGTCCTTCCGCGCACAGCCTGCGGTGACATCCTGACGAAGACCAACCTGACTCCTGCTCGCCTCCATCCGGCGCGCTCTTATCAGCTAATGAAGTTCCGTCAAGAGATGCGCCCGTATCACCTGCCAATCCGGCCGGTAGCGCTGACGATGCCCCGCGGACATAGGCCGCCGGATGGTGATGGTAGCAGGCAGGACCGAGCAAAAGCGCACCCGTATTCGACGACTGTTGGATCAAATCATTTCGCACTATCAGATGATGAAGATCGGTGTCCTCGTTTCGCCGACCGTGCTGCGAGGGAAGGTGCTGCGAAGCGCCCATAAACTCTCCCACCGACGGTACACCGCCGCCGGTCGGTGGAAATGCTAATGCAAACGGTGGTGGACCCTGCGGAGAGCGAATGAAACCAACCAACGACGGAAATGGAAACTGTAAACAGCCGCGCCGCGAAAATGCACACGATAAGCATCGGGATGGATGCTACATTTTTCTGTTTTGTTTTGTTTGTTGCTCCTGTCCTCTACCTGAGCACATACCTGGAAGTGGCCGTTCAGGATCAATTTCGCGTTGCGCTGGCGGCGCGTACGTCGGCGCCGGTAATTACCCTGCTCGAACATATCGTTCGCCGACGGGTCCAGCATCCAGTAGCTGCCTTTGCCACCTGCACCGCTGGTGCCGCCACCACCGGACGCGTCTCCAGCGGTCTGCGATGGATCATCGGGCGTGCCACCGTGGCCCTTGCTGCCACCGGACGTCTTCTCGCGCGGTACCTTAATGAAGCAGTCGTTCAGCGAAAGATTGTGCCGGATGGAGTTCTGCCAACCCTGCCGATTTTCGCGATAGTACGGGAAGCTGCGGGAATAGGTGCGTTGTATCAAATGATGGAAATGAGTGGCGTGCGGGAGGAGTTGTGCGCAATTCATTCGTAGCTAATTTTGCAAACGATGCAAGGGGAGTCTTATCTACCTGCAGTAGGTTTATGAAACAGCTTCCTTCTGAACTATCTTATATTGCACTTTAAGAGCGTTTGTTTTAAAACTTACATGCTTCTAAACTAATTTATACTAATAGGGCTATACAATACTCAAGTTTTCAGTTGTAGTTAAATTTTCCTGCAATTTACTATAATGAGCTTGAACAATTGAATACATTAGTGTGACTCTAAAAAATTTTTTATTTATGGAGGATGCCAATAAAACTATTTTCAACAACCAGGTGATGGTTATGTACAACCAGAGTTCTTCATTCTTCACAGCCCACAACTCTCAAGCCACTTCACTTCCACTTACTTATCCATAATGTACTTGTAGATCCCACTCAACGTTAACCGCTGATTTGGCGCGCTGCTGATAGCCATCGCAATCAGGGCGATATAGGAGAACGGAGGCTTTTCTGGCCGATGGACGGATTTGAGGAATGAAAATGGTAGTGACCAATTGTTCAGCCCGAAGTAAGAGTTACCCAGTGTTGCCGCACTATGTTCAGGATGCGGCAGATAGCGCCCACCATGCTGGCTAAACATTGCCAACTCATGGTTGAGATTTTGAATCTGCTGAATCGCAGCCGCGTAGGAGGTGTACGGTAGCATCTTGATGGGATTTTTCCACTGATTACCGGATTATTCACAAGCTTGCGAAACGTATGAAACTGGTGACGCTATTTTTTTTTGGCACAGATATGCATAAACACTACACATTAATCGCTTGTTAAACAATAATTGAGCACAATTTCTGTCACGGACAACATTGAGCACACACTTTCCGCAACAATACAAACTATCACGTGCTGACTTACAGAAGTGATCGTTCACTTCGGCTCGGAACACCACAGCAGATCACGAGCATCCGTCTTCGACGAGATCAAACGTGCGACTAAAATCCTTCCGCTCCAAAAACAACCTCCACATCTCGAGAGAAAACCCTTGACGCCATTGCGCGCCTGTTCGCGCATCGTTAACAGTGACTTACGCCCCCTAAAGACGGCGACGATCACGCCGATCCAAAACAACAACATCACTATCACCGCAAAACACCCATTATGCAGGCGGGGAGGGACTGAAAACCCTCCAAAACCCCTCCCTGCACTCGATCTATTTATTTTATGCAAAACAGAAACAACTACTTTCATCTTTCATAAACACACGGGCCACATTATGCGAGGCGTTCGGCCCACCGTTCCGAACGGAGCTGGGAAAACGGATCCAGAGCAAAGAGCACCGCCGCTGGAAAGCCCCGGCCGGCCGGCGGGTTCGCTTACCTCTTCCGGAGAATAATCTCAACCTTACCCACATTATTTACGCTTTACACTACACCGAAAGCCGTAAACGCATGGCTGCGTGCGCAAAGGTTTCGTACCAACGGGACGAATTTTATTGTCCTAGCTTTCCCGGCGCATTTCTCCGTCATGCGTACTCTTTCGCACCCGCACCACAGGCTCGACCCATTTTATGGCCCTTTTTCCTCGGAAGTCAAGCGATACGATGCGTCGTTGCGTACGGAGCGGCGCACGGACGTTACTGCGCATCCGCGTTTATTACGGAGGCGGACACGATCGAAACGCCGCGACGTTTACGACTTCCTTTCGCAGATCGCCGCCAGATCACGGATCACCGCCATTGGCTCCGCCCATCTATTTATTTAGTATGCTGTGCCACACCGTGCATGCTGACAGCGGCCGCCTTGGATGTCTCGTTGGTAGGGAGATCGCTCTGTTCGATTTTCGGGATAGTTTGCTTTATTCCGCGTTATGATTTGTGGTTGAAGATGTGGATTTACACCGGCGCTGCTCGGTAAAAAAGTGAAACCCGACCCAACGTATGTACTGTTTGCATAAGGTTTTGAAGACGATTTATTGCCTGTATGGTTTTTTCAAATATTCCAGCGGGGACTGCTTTCCAAATGACTGGACTGGATGACTTTAAAAAATCTATAAGTCTGTTTCCGATTAGCGCTTAATATGTTTCAGATTTTTGTGTTGAAACATGCTTTCTTTCCATACCATCAAAAAAAAAAGCTGAATAAATATTGGGTTGGATATGTCCGTAACATATTTCGAATGTTTTAAGTCAGTAAAAATAATCCAAATGTTAGCAAATGCTAGCAGCTGCAATCCACGTGCAATCCTACTCAAATCATGCATTCTACAAGAGGTTTAAGAGTTTTTTTTGTGTACCGATATTATTATTTTTATTTATTATTTTGACTATTACCTTACTAATACAAAAGTAGAAACGTATCTGTTGAATAGTCATTAGACCGTTGGTGTTAAATATTAAAACTTGAAACTCGACTGCTTCTCAACACTTACTACATCTTCAATATTTTTATCTTTAATCTTCACCACGCGCTTCCCACTGTTAGGGCCGGCCTGCTTTGTGCGTTTGATGTTTCCAGTTGCAAATTTTGAGCCTTGCAAACATCCGCCATTTGGCAGTGCTCGTTGCTGTATTGACCGGCATTCCCGAACGTTTTTGTTTACTCTGCAAGCACTCCGTCGCAGACGCAGACGCAGCGCCGCCAGTAGCGCTCGCCTTTGAAGTCAATCGATCAGCCGGAACATCCGGCCATCATCCGGGTCCAGTATTCTTCTGCAGCTCCCCGGCTAGACGCTCCCGCACCGGTGAAACAGGACCAGCACTAGCCGCCCGCACTCATTAGCGAGCGGAAAACACTCACTTGAGCAACAACAACCACAAAAAAATCATATAAACGGCGTGAAAACAAGCGGTTTCCTTTTCATGCCGCAAGGGCCGAGTCTTTTAATCTTTGAAGCCACTTTAACGCCGAAGTGTACTGGAAATAAACAAAACATTCATCATAATAAACACCTGCACCATAACCTGTTTCGGGCAACAAGAGTTGCGTTGTGCTCCGTTACGGTGGTCTGTTTTAGGAAAAACTTCAATAAAATATTTTCCAAGAATTTCACTTTCCTAAATGTGCTTCATAATTGAAAGACAGACGGTGGTACAAACGTATGAGAATGTGTTTTCCCTGTCTGTCGCATGCAAATTCTCCACAAAACAATGGTTCAAGTTTCCTGCTGAAAGAGAGCACACGTACTTAAAACTCAAATAATCGTGCCCAACACATTCGGCTCGCATCAGACAGGCTGACGTTTGGAAATTTGTTGAGAGAAACTCCATGTGGGGCAAGGAAAATCTTTCGGATCTTTGATTTTCACCCCCCATGACTATTTCCTCAAAGACCCGCGAAATGCAGCGCTTTTACGACCGCGTTTTGCTTACCCTTGAAAGAAATTGAAATACTCTCCATTTGCTTATTTTTAGTTAAAAAAATGGAATTTCACCAGCCCAGCAGCACGTCCTTTATTGCATCCTGTCATCGTTACACGCGGGATCGAGATTTTAACGCACCGACTGTCCTTGGCCAACGGCGTGCAGTACGTACTGCCGTTGTTCCAGGCCGATGTCTTCGCGGCCAATCTTTCGCTGCGTTGTTGCACCGAGAGCTCCGAAAGCAAAAGGTGCAGCCCTATGTCGAGCAGTTGGTTTTCCCACTTTTTGTTCATTTTTCACCACTTTTTATCTCTCACGCAGCTTTACGGCTTTCACCAGTCGCTCGGAATCGGAAGGGCGGAAGGGATCTCGTTATGATATATTATTTGTTTATGAACTGTCCCGGACCCGGTCGTTCGGGTGCGGTGCGACAAATTTGTGTACACCCGACCATGCATGCATTCCGTGGCCGCAGTGTCGTTTCGCATTTTTGATATTTTTTTTATTTTTCGCTGCGGTTCGCTATCGTTGTCGTGTGCTTTACGCTTTCCCGGTGGTATTATGTTTTATGATCGCGCTGCTTACCGGTGGTTGAACATGCATGGTTTGGTGTGTCGTTTGACAAGGATGGTACAACTTTGGGCGTACTTAAAGTATTGAATTT
>JXXA01005796.1:0-11952 GCA_000956255.1 Anopheles punctulatus | reverse complement strand
AGTTCAATCTTGTTTGATTCAAATCAAATGTAATGATGTAGATAGCAAATTGGGAAATTACTACATGTTGCAACATGATAAAACTTTTGTCATGAAATCTGAAAGCGATTCGAAATCATTCTTTAATACCCTAAAATTTTGTCATCAAATTATTTACGATGGCAACAGGGGATTTCGTCGTGTACTGGCTACATAAAAATTTCCTCGAAAACCGTCAGTTTTGTATCGTTAGCACGAGTTGTGATGACATTTCAATTTAATTTCCTCTTCAACCACAATACGTGCCACTCGGCTGACGAACGCCTTGCCATTCTGTACCATCGCTCTTGTTGACAGCAAGAGGACTCCCTTCGCTAAGAAATACATAAATATGTGTGGGAGGATGATGTATTGAAAAAAAAATATATATAAATACAAATTTGAGCACAACTGACGTTCTGGAAAATCATTAAATTTCACTCACGAACAAAACTTTTACTCCCCCTCCCCGCCGGGGGAAATGAGAAGCAAAGTTTCTCCTCTGCGATGAAATGGAAAGTTTATGATACGCATACGCATTAGCGAGTTCGGAAACGGAATAAGTGGAAAACATGGTACACGCGTGTTTGCTTTTCGCCCCGTTACATGCGTTCGCCTACTCCGCACCGGGTGCCATTTCGGTTGGGCTTCTTTTCTTCTACGGTTGGGTACAGTTACCGAGCCACAAATGTCACGTGCGCTGGGAGCTGGAAGATGATAGGAGTTTTTTTTTTTTGGTTTGAATGTTGCGTTTTGGTGCACGGAAACAAAAAAGAAAATGTCAGCGAAAGCAAAACAAAGAGCACCATTGATTCATTTTTATCGACCTTGAGTGGAATTTTCCGATGGATGACTCACCGTAAAGCTGTTGGGGAGAAAAAAGTTGTGACCGCTGGGTTTTTGCAGTCGGGGGAAAGGGTCTAGAAAATACTCGGTGCTGAAAGCGAGCATCCGAATGGAAGATGAGGGCGATGGCGAAAGAATGTTTCCCGTGATGTGTTATTTTATGATGACTTCGTTTTTATATGTGGCTTTTGTTGCTGTTAGTCATAGATTGTACGGCCACCATCATCATCATCATCATCATCATCATCACCACCAGTGTCTTCAATGGCACCAGCGTCGTCAGCTTTCGGTGAGCGTTTTTTTTGTTTCTTTCTCAATTGATTCTCGGGCACAGCCCTCGGACACCAGATCGGCGTTGCACTGACGGATGACTCAGCGGCAGTGGTGCCAGCACGTCCCGTACAATGTTTCCAGCACAGAACCGCTCCGTATCAGTCATCTGAGGCACGCTCGGTAAGAATTTTGCAGATCATGTGATAACATTTTGCATTCGCTGCAGAACCGTAGTGGGTGGGACCTTTAACCTTCAGGGGTGTTGGCGAATCGAGCTCCGGCCAGACCCACCGTTGGCTCGCAGGGTGATGTGCTGCTGTGTGCTGCTATTTTGCCAGCGTCTATCATGAAGGTCCCATTCGGTGAAATAAAAAATCCACTAAAATAGACAACCTTTTGTCACTGCGCAGAAAGAAGTTTTTCTCCTCCGTCAAGAACTATTTCTGCTAAAGAGCAAAACCCAAATCGGGATCCAAAGATAAAATACTTTTCCTTTACTGAGACGAGCGGAGCAGATTACTACAACGCCACTATTGTTTGCAGCTTCCGATGCTCGACACTGCGTTCGTCACAGCGTTCGTTCCGAGCCGCTGTTGGTCCTGCTGCGACTAAGCCATGCAAAAGTGGGCCAACACTCGTTCCACTCATCAAAACACCCCAACACTGGTGTTCTGTATGGTGTGGGGTGTCTCGCAGCGCACCAGCTCGCCGCTCGTGAGCATTAGAACAAACAAAACCCTAACTGGCTGCATTCATCTGCGTGCAGCGTGCGCTCGCTTTGTTTGGTGTGCGAGTGTGCGTGTTTGTCTTTACTTTTTCTTATTGCACTTAAGCAAATCCCGGCTTCCGTTTCCTTGCCAATGGTGACGCGGAAAGACATTACACGGATTGGATGTTTCAATTCGCGCAGCGGAACTAGGTCGCTGGTCGCTTTTATTTGAAGGCTTGTTATCTTACCAGTCACGGCAAGATGCCCGTTTCTGACGGGAAGAAACGACGAAAGCGGTCCGGTTTCGGGGGATGCTCACACCGTGGGATTTGGTGTGTGTGTGTGCGTGAGACTTCCGAGGCAACAGAAATCCGTGCTGGGTGAAGAGAACAAAACGCCGGCATGCTCGACGCCAGCGCTGGATCGGTTCATGGCCGAAGGACATGTATACATTTTTTTTTGCATTTTGTGTGCGGTTTCCAGCACCGATCCAAGCGTCCTGGTTTTCACAGGCATACACATACGCTTCACTCTGGCTGGCGGGTACATGTTGCTTTCCCGCTCGTGTGCCGTGTTGGTCGTTTTAGATCATGAAAAGGATACGGGCTCGTACGTCAGCGCTCCACCCGGGGCATTATAGAAACGTCAACACCATGTAGCGTGTAGCGACCCTTCCGATAAGTGTACGGTTTTGATTGTGGCACTGTCCAGGGTCAGCCAGCAGCATCCTGCGAGCGGTTTTGATGCTCTTTTTTCCCGCCCTCTCTTATGCCTGCAGCCGTTGTGGGTGAAGGTTAAGCCAACTAATCAACTGATGTCACCGGATCGCATCTCCCTTTCTTTGGATTCATCCTTTCTTGGAACACATAAACACTAGCAAACACCTGAACCGGAAATCTCCGCCCAGCGGTGACCGTGTGGCGACAGACGGTGAAGGAGTTTAAATATTTAGCAAACTATTTGCGTTCCGAGTTTTCTCCGACGGAGGCGAACAAAGAACAGCTTACCCGGGGGGAAAAAAGAGACCCTTCCGGTTTCGGTTGCTGTTACGATAAATCGGCAAACCGGTGCTCGATCGATTTTTCGGGCCTAGCTCGTTGAATCCAATGCTCTTCGGCCACTGGAAACTCAATACTATCTTGCCGGGCTTGGGTTTTGAGTTGGCGGAAAGGCGTGTAGCTTATCGTGGCAAAATCTTACATCGTCATACATTTCGTGGCCGTACCTTCAACAGGTACACGGGCACTTTCTGCTTCCTGTGCGCGTGTCGATGTTTGAGATAAAAAAATGGGTTTTCATGTTGTCAAAACGTGCTCGGAATTGAAATGAAGGGTGCAGTTTAAAAAATTTCCAACCGGAACCAGAATGCGGCATAAGAAGGCCGGACATTTAAGTCTCTTAAGCTGGGTCGTTGAAAACATCGTTGAAAACCAAAAGCCCTTGCGTACGGATCGCAGTAATTAGCAAAGTTCCTGAGTGTCATTTCCCCGATTGTCGCATACCATAATAAGTTTGATTTTATTGGAAAACTTTCCGACGGATGACACCTACTGACTGGCGTCAAAGTACGCTGGTTTTTTTCTTCTCCTGGGAGATTTAAAGTATCGCGAAGAACGGCAAATAAAGAACGAACATCTTTAGAATGAACAACTGTGAGAGTGTGTGTGTGTGTATATATTTTTTTTACACATTACCCTCACTATGAAGGAAAAAAGTAATTAAGTTGTGTTAGACAGAACGAGGGTACTATTTGCTGAACCCGACCGCCGCACGCTCCCATCCATCGAACGCGCCAGGTTTGGTTAAATATTTGCCATTCCGATGGTGCTAGATGTTGGAAGAAACCGTTCCAGCATTGCTCTCCGGTGGAATGTTTCACGATGGGCTGTATCTTTGGGGAATAGATGTAGTATAGAATTTTCTCTCTACTCTTCTGCTACATTGGCTATCATCGAATGTAGCCATTTTGGAATGTTGAATTGAAATTTGATTTTACGACACCACGGTCGCGTTTGTTCCGGTTCGATTCGATTCGATAATGCAAAGCCAAATATGCATGAGGCAAACGAAACTTGTTTTAAACCGCACAGGGTTCGAGGAAGGTAAAATCTTTAGACCATAGCGATTGTTTTCGTATGTTTGGAGTTTCCGATTCAAGGTTACGGTGGTTCCAAAACAAACAAACTAAGATACCAGCGAGACTTGGCGCTGATTCGGTTCTTACCAACAAAAAAAAAGCTTACCAAAGCAAACTTTTCAGCAACAAAACTCAATTCTCTTGCCAATACATTCGCACTGCGCGGAGGCCAAAGTTGGTTTGCAATTTATGTTCAATTTGTGCGATGGGCAAATAACAGCAGACAGAACTTGCTCATTTCTAGCACTTCTTTTCCCCCATCGTCTTTGGGCAGTTACGCGGGTGCACCTTTCCTTGGCCTCATTTACCAGCAGGGCTTTGCGTTGCGCAATGTCGCCGGATTGGAGGCTCGGGAAATTCAATCTGTTCAATGTCAATGTTATGCTGTGTTCGCTTGCCCGCGGACGGCCGATTGTGCGATAAACAAAGCGATAAAAACATAACAACAACACGGTTACATAAAATTTAATGGAGAAATTTCAATCAGGCAGCTCCTTTTCGAGGGCGTTAATGTAAAGCGAGGAATTATGGACACGATGGCTGGCGATGCTGCAACCGTGCTAGCTTTCTCTCGCCAGATGCCAGACCGATGTTTTGTCATCAAGAACCTGTCGCAGGTTTCTTTCCAACGATAAATCCTGAACCTTAAGTACCCGCCTGTGGTGAAGTGCCTGCACGGGAACACTAAGCGGATTGACTGGCGATACTTGAGCGTTGAGAGATAAAATAAGTGTGCGTGTGTGTGTTTGAGCGGGAAAGAGAAAGAAGGAGCGAGAGAAGGAGCGAAAAAGGGTAAAAACCCTGGATGGAGGATACGAAAGAACCGAGCGAATCAAAAGCACTTGTTTGGTTCCGGCAGGAGTGGCGGGGGAAGAGCAAAAAATAAACCCGGCAAGGAAATAGAGCAACATAAGCAGCTCCTATTTCTTTTGGTTGGTTTTGTTTTTTTTTATACGTTTTTTTTTGTGCGTACGTTCTCGAGCAGTGCGTTCGAGTACGTGTATTTATTTCAGTTTTTTTTGTTGTCTCGCTTTATTTCTCTTCCGGTGTCCCATCGTTTAGGGCTTTCGGTAGTCTCGAGAAGAATTCCAACTCTGCACTTCTACCACGGCTGTAGGCTGAGATTTGCCTGCTGCCTATTTGCCACCGGCGGTGAGGCGCGAGGAGGCGAGGAGTTTCGCAGCGTCAGGTTTCGAAGGTTCTGCTCACCGTCGATACCGTCGCTTAACTACTAACCCCAAAGGGCCAACCATAGTAAAGCAGTGTCCAATGTGTGAGCGGTTCCCAGGGCCAGCGACTCGGAAATCGGACGCTGCGAGCGAAAGAGAGTTAGCACGATGGGTATGCACCGCCAGATCGTGTGGGAAACGGAGGCATGGAAGTAGAAAAACTGGTTCCAAACGGTTCCCGGGACGGACTCAACACATCCGGGGCGGGCGGATATTTCGGGGGCAAGAAACGAGCCATTTCACATGCACGCGTGTGCGATGGATCTAGCGTTTACTGATTTGCTGACGCCTTCGCGTTACATGTTGATACGATGAGGCGAAGAGGCTGCGGGAAACCGTTGCTAGAACGCGAGATTGAAAGCGGGAGAAAAGGGGTCACATACACATCGGCAGCCGAATTCTCGCATCCAGTACGCAGGTGCGCGCTCGGGTCTAGAACGGCCCGTGTTCGGGCTCGGTGGCGAGCCTCTAGATTGCTTCTCACTATCGGGGTGAGATTGTGGCGGCGGGCGAGATGAGATGAGTCGTGTGAAAGTGAAGTCTCATTCGACATTCAGCATACCAACGTGCGCCGCCGTGCCTCTTTGAGTTGGGTTAAAATTGGGTGCAATTATGAGAAGAAAAAAAAACATTGAATTTTACTGTTTAATGCGATTGTGCGGCTGTGTTCTTGGTGGGAGCCAACATCTCCCCCCAAAAGGGTGCAGTGAATGAATCAAATCCATTCATGACGGTACCATCAATGACTGCACCGTTCGATGTGCTTCGGTGCGTCACTCAACATTGCGTCTAGTAATGAGTAAAATGGGTGCCAAAAAATTTAAAAAAAATATCATTAGTTTTCTTGTTGTTGGTGTTGGTTTTAAGGCTTGTAGCTGCCAGCAAAACATGGGCCGTGTGTCACACGTTGTTTTTTATCTTATCACTCGACGACCCTAAGAGCAAGCATTGACGTTTCACGCACACGCGCACACGGAAGCCCCGTCGCTGGAGCCTCGCAGCGCCACACACACACACACACACACACACACGCATGGACACAAGGCGAAGCGCGACGGTGCGATACGCGCGTCGAACAAACCGCGGAGTGGAATCGCGATAAATCCGGGACGGTGAATTCCCCCGCACGGCACGCTGCTCGCGGTCAGACGCACAAACACAACCATGCATGCGGGAAATAATGCATTTCATCACACGAGGGTTGAATATTTTTGTATTTGCCACCCCACACCCCTTTGAACCTGTCATCTATTTGGCGGTGCGAAGTCGCTTGCAAGAGAAACCCGTTTCTCGGAGAAGTTAAAGAAGGATAGCACGCGCGCACATGAGAAGGAATGTGGGCTCTCGAGAAAGCTCTCTCGCTCACTGGCTCGCCGACACACGCTCTCCTACACCCATTGATCCTTTTTTTTCACGCCGCACTGCTGCTTGCGTATCCTGCCAGGATTCTTCGCCGTCCGTGCGACGGAGAAGGCGGCAGGAGCGGCAATCGATCGGGAAGCCTGACAACAATTTACCTGTTTCTTTCCGGTGCGTTTTTGCGGCTGGCCTGCTCGCAGCAGCCTCCCCTGCAGGCTCGTTGGTGCTTGTATGTATGTGTGTTTTGTGGAAAGTGAGACGAGCAGCCGGAGCAGCCGGAGCAGCTCGTAGTAGGTGATGCCGATGATGCTCGTTGCTTTACGCGTTTACGCTTCTGTATACAAACGCGCCACACTCATTTGCACATACATCTCCCCTTTCCCCCGTTGGACGCACACGTGCACACGCAAATGCTTTCGCACAGCCTATCGGCTCGTTCGGCAAACACTAACACACACACACACACACTCACTTGAGGCCAAATAACCTTGCCCTCAGAGGCACACGGGTGTTGGAGGCGCGGCTGCAAGGTGCATCGATGGTGTCAGGGATCGAGCATCCCGAAATCGATTTCCGGTAACACAATATGCAGATCGATTGCGGGCAGGAAATAGGGCGCTGGACAACGCTCACAAGCACTCTCACGCACACGACACACCAAGGCCGGATTGGGTATTTTTGATATATTTATTTTTTTTTTTTTTTTGCACACCTAGTAATCAATTTCAAAACGCACAACACTTGCTGCTCATTTGCGCCTGCATCCGAGTGGGCTCGACACGAGTTTGTGTTGCTGTCGCTGCTGCTCCATGGTCGAGGAGGCCGGAAGGCGGACGAACACGCACGCGAAACTCACCACCCCGCAGAACAATCGATGGCGAACAACCACAACCACAATAACAACAACAAAACTAGCAGGCTGTTTGGAAGACGCGCGCACAGCAGCAACCCCCGTATCGGTAGCAACCACCCTGTTCGTGGCACGAGAACCGACCGCGACCGATGCGAACACTCGACTAACCAGATTTTCCTTCGGCCGCTTCCGTCCGAACCGTGGCGAAGGAAATCAACCCGTTGGCTGGAAAAGCTGCCACCAAAATATTATGGTGCGAGCGGGAGAACACGACTCGTACCACGACGGCCGATTCAAATGCAGGCTCCGGCGCTGATGTACCGGAGGTTGCGATTAACGAAAGCAACTGTGTAACTAACATGCACAGAAAAATAATCGGAATTGGATGGGTGTAACAAGAGTAGCATTTTGTTATCAGTATTCATGTTTATTACATACACATTTTTACTGACAACAAGCACCTTATTAGTATTTTTTTAAATTAATATGGTTTGTTACTATTGTTTTTAAATAAATTAGTTAACAAATAGACCACCGAGCAGGAATACAATTATTTTAAATTGTTCAACAGCGGAAAATAATCACAGCATCTGGTGAGAGCAAACCATTGTGATGCATGCGCAGAGGCAGGGTTCGTCAGTCTACGCGTCATATGACGAGCTATCGTGACAGGTGTTTTTCACTGCAAAGAATCATCGGTCATGTTTGGTGACATGTTTTACAAGACATGATTTTTAAATTTCGCTCGTTACAAATTTTTCTATGCATATTTACTTTAACGCTTTCATGAATGTGTATGAATAATTAGTAGGTTGTTTGTTTTATTTTTCGCAATATTTTTTTCTGTTCCAAATTATTTCAAGTACCTTCAGTTTCTGCAAAACGCATTCTAATTATTTGTAAAATAAAACATTCGAGACATTTGAGGGGGGGTAACGTTCGAAGGAAATTAAAAAATACATAGTTTCTTATTTGTATTCTCATTGTTGTCGTCTTTCACTCTGGCACCTGCACGGTGATGTACAGCAAACCATGGTCCGGATCGGTGCTAATGATGGCCTCGTTGTTACGTGTTTTAATGCGCAGCATCAGAAACTCGTCGGCCGAATCTATTGTCTTCAGATAATAGGAAGCTTTATCCTTTAAGCTGGCGTACAGTCCAGCCGTCGTGATCGCATCCTCCACGCTTTCGATCGTACTCCTAATTGGATGGCCACTTTCGTTCACTACGATCACTTCCTTCACCAAGCGCACGTTTTTGATGCGCTCGAAGCAATGGTCGACATATTTTTCGTGTAAATCCTCTGGCTCTGGTTCCGGCTCGGGTGGAGGTACGCTTGGCGGTTTATCCTGAGATAATGCAATAGTTTTGGTGTGCTTTTGTTTTCACTAACGCAAAGTGGTCTAGCAGTACAGAGCAGTAAGAAAACTGCGACACTTACCATTTCAATCAACAACGACGGTTCCGACAAGACTGAAGTCGGTGTTTCCAAACCACAAAATGTTCATAAAACGAAGGCCCAGCAACGTAGAATCGATTTGTGAAAGCCACACCTTACCTTTTCTAGCGTAGATATTCGGCGGGACTAGAGAATAGTCCCCGCTGTAGCTAGGGGACCTTTATGCTAATGAAAACCCTTTTCCCGCTAGGTGAGGAACGACATGTGTCATTAGGCAGGGCACATTAGAAATTAGTGTTTGTTTTTCACCTCCGATAATGGGACGCCGTTTGTTTGTAGGAATCGAATTTGCTAGGGGAAGATCGCTTGTTTCCAATGTGCGCTAGGCGACAAGGAAAAGGTACAATAAAAAACCACCTCCGCCGGTTGATGCAGTCTCACGAAATTTTATTGTTGATGATTTATTCGTTCCGATTGATGGACGTGTGTCACATTGGCTTTAAATATTTTGCTATCGATTAATTGACATGCACTAATGACGATGATGTAGGCTTTATAAACACACATACACATAAGATAAGGGTGAAAAGAGTACTTGAATGCTAACGTCTAATTGCTGGTGGATTTGTTAATATAACGTAGAATGAGGCAGATAATGCTCTCACCAATCGCAGTGGTAATTATTGTCGTTGGTTTTCGCCTCCTAGCGTCGTTCCTAATTAAGATAGAATTTCAGGCCCTTTCGTTGTCTTGTTTTCCTTTCCACTTGACGCGTCACTATCTTGGTCGGAGTTGTACCCGGTCTCACTGGCGTCGCAGGATTTGGCTTTCTGTACCTTTTCTTCCCACTGTCGCAGCAACGCAACGACATCCTCGTGGTCGAACGTTTCCGCTTCATCGATCGGTCGATTGCCCCAACGATCCTTGGGATCGTGCGGGACGCCACAGTGCTCGAGCAGAAACCGGACACACTCGTAGTGACCCTCGGCACTCGCCAGATGCAGTGCGGTACGGCCATCGTAGTCCGACAGCGTAATGTCCATGCCGGACAGCTTGTGACGGCGCAGCGCCGTGACGTCACCGATAGCGGCCGAGAAGAGCAGGTTGACGACGGAAAGACCCTTGGTTTCGTAGCGATGACGGCGCGGGTCCTTCTTGTTCGAGCCGTGCTTGATGTTGTCGTACAGGTGGAAGTTGAACACTTCCACCAGCTCCTTGCAAAACTGCACCCCCCGGCAGCTGTTGCCAAGTGGATCGAGTGGCGGAGACCACATAAACATACCCATCACATTCGGAATGACTAGCATCACACCGCCGCACACGCCCGATTTCGCCGGCAGGCCGACCTTGAACGCAAACTGACCGCTAAAGTCGTACATGCCGCAGGAGTGCATCAACGACAGCACGTCGCGCACGTTCTCCGACTGCAGGACACGCTCCTCCGTCAGCGGGCAGATGCCGCCGTTGGCGAGTGTAGCTGCAACCACCGACAGCGTGTCGCAGGTCGCCTCCATCGAGCAGATCTGGAAGTAGAAGTCCATGCACTCGCGCAGGTTCGCCTTCTCCGGGTAGCACTTGTGTTCGCGCATGTAGAACCCGAGCGCGTAGTTCCGATCGGCAGCTTCACGTTCCGAGAGAAAGACGGCGTTGTTGAAGCCGAGCGGCTCATTGCCCGCCATGCGGCTGAACCAGGTCTGCGCGTAGTCAAACTTCTCGGCAAGCGTCATCTCCGGGTGGACCAGAGTTTTCAGCAGCGAGCAGGTGAGAATCGCACCGGCGTTGATCATCGGGTTGTGCGGTTTCTTCTCGTAATCCAGCACGAGCTCGTTGAAGTTACGCCCGCTCGGTTCCTGGCCGATGTACTGATGCACCACCTGGGCGCCCAGCTTTTCCAGTGCGATCGCGTACGTCAGCGGTTTGCTGCAGCTCTGCAGGGTGAAGGGCACCGACGTGTCGCCGATCGAGAACCGCTGGCCGTCGATCGTGCACACGCTGACACCCCAGTAGTCGGGATTGACGCGGGACAGCTGGGGGATGTAGTTGGCCACCTTCCCGTCCGCGTTGCTCTTGCACTTCCAGTAGATCTCTTCGATGTCTTTGGTGAAACCCTGGAAGTCCGGTATGACAAACTGATGGCGGAAGGCACGTGCGATCAGTACGATGTTCGGTGCGATCACGGCCTTGAACGTCTCCTCGTTCAGTTGCTGCGTGTGCGGTGAGCCGTGCTCGTAGTTGTTCAGCTTGTGCACGCGCTTCAAGTTCTCCATCATCTCCTGAATTCGGGGATCCGTTCGTCGAATGCCAATCGTACGCAACTCCTGCAACAAGAAATAAAGCGTTCCATTTTTGCAATTCGGTGTTTTGCAAGCGACATGACGATGGGTGTGATCTTACCGCGAGAAACTTTCCCATGTTGACCGTGTTCGTGTCCTTGTTCTTGAACATGTTGAACAGCTGATCCTCGGAGTGTTTTTTATCCGAATCACGTTGTCTGGAGAAAGAGGACAAGCACAATACGCATTATTTGGGGCTATTATTTTCTATTGATCAGATCTCGGGTTTGTCGCTTAAGAAATAACAAAAGATTTCACTACACCAGGACTCTCATGCAGTACTAATGAATTTGTTTATGCTAAAAAAAACAAAATTAGGACGCTGCTGTGTAACTAACTGCTGTGTGTATTTTGAAACTATTTTTCGTTCTGGTAAACCGGTAGGAAAAATCGCTACAAACTCAAATACATCCACCGTTGCGGTTACTCACAAATCCTGCATAGAAAACCACGTCCTTTGCATTGTTTACAATAAGGCCGCATAGAAAAATGGGACAATAAAACACCGAAACAACTTTAGCAATTCGCGTACATTGAGTTGAAAAAGATGAGCACATGACAAAAGTCGTTTGATGCCATGACATGTATTTTGAAATCCTTTGCAGACCCATCGGTGTTTCCCGCGTACCTAACAAAATTTGCCAACAGCTTCACAAACGCTTCGCGCTGTTGTGGATTAACTTCATTGCTTTTCGTGCGATTCAGCTGCTGGAACGTTTCCTCGCACAGATCTTGCCGTTCTTTTTCATCGTCCTGCATTAAGTTTTCCATTGTCGGGGAAAATATTTCACTTTT
>JXXA01005793.1:0-19110 GCA_000956255.1 Anopheles punctulatus | reverse complement strand
CCCCCGCTGGCCCCTGTCGCAGAGCGGCCACCGTCGGCGACACCACCAACTCCACCTCCACAGCCGCCACCACCACCACCACCGCCCCCACCAGCACAAGATGAGCCGGCGGCGCAGGACGGTGTCGTGAAGCGTCGGCCCGCGATCGTGAGTCCCTGCCGGCGGGTGATGACAAACGCCGAGCGAAAGGTTTATCCGCCCACACCGCCGCCGCCTCCGGTGCTGCCTCCGACTGGTTCCGGTCCGGAGGTGGAAGCCATCAGACAGGCGAGCCAGGGCGACGGGGAGTTAGAGAAGGAGCGCACTGACGAGACGGACGTGGTGGCGGAAAAGAAGGCTGCAGAAAAGGAGGTGGAGAAGGAGCAAGAAAAACAGGAGAAGAAGCAGGAGGAGGAAGCGGAGGAAGAACTGAAACAGGACAGTAATCACCCGGTGCGTAGAACGCACGCTACACGCAAGGAGTCGGTTTCGCCAACACCACGACCATCGCCACCGTCCCCACCGTCACCACCTTCGGAAGTGACGGTGGAGGAACAGACCGGCAAGGAGATGATACGGGAGGAACCGCACGTACCTGGGAGCGAGCAGCAGCAGCGTCGGTTGCGGCTACCCACCGCCGGCCAAGGAGCGCGTTCCGTCCCCTGCCGTCGTGCGCTGCTCGGTCATTCAGCGTGCACCAGTGGTGGTACGCAAACCGTCGGAGGACGCACAGCAGCAGCCACAGCAGCAGCAGCAGCACCACAACCACCACCACCCACACCACCATCCACACCAGCACCACCAGCACCACCAGAGTCACCATCACCACCACAACCACCACCAGGCGCGTGCCGTCGATCTGAAGGTGGTGCGACCGGTGGTGGTCGAACCAGAGCAGGAGCAACCGATCGACTACCACATCCCGAAGCGCGCGACGAGCAGCGAATCGGAGCAGGAAGCGGAGAAGGAGGGCCTGGGACGCCGGGAACGGCAGGCAGCCATCCTGAACCATCACCACCACCCGTTCCGCGGTGGTGCGTCGACGGCACGGGCAGCTGCCGCAGCAGCCGTCATCAGCGGCATCATGCAGGGTGCGGCCGGGCACGGGCGGGGCCAGTCGGGTGGCAGCCAGTCGGGCGGAGGTGGCTCCACTGCGGTGGTGGCAATAGTGCTGGAGGCGGAGGCGGTGGAGGAGGAGGAGGAGGTGGCGGTGGACTCAGTTTCTCGAGTGGAGGCGGCGTAGGAGGAGGCGGCGGTGCGTTGGGTGCGGGAGGTGCGGGTGGCGGTATGGGCGGCCGTGATGGGCGCTCGAACTACGGCCCGAACAGTCCCCCGACCGGTTCGCTGCCGCCGTTCTACGAAAGTCTGAAGGGAGGTGGTGCTAGCGGCGCGCTGAACGGGTACAACGCGAACGGTGGCTTCCTGACGAACGGGGCCGCTAGCTACCAGCAGCTGCTCAGCTCGCTCGAGTGTGAAGCGCAGGATTTGGCGGGCGGTGCGGGCGGCGGAGCGGGCGGCGGAGGCCCGGGTGTGATTCTCGGGCTCGGCAGCGGCTTCACGTATGGCAGCGCGACAGATGGGAGCAATGGGGGCGGAGCACCGTCGGTGGCAGCCGCGGCGGCTGCGGCGGGGCTGCCGCCGTCATGGGCAAACACTGCACGCTGATGCTGCAAAACCACTTCGGGCTGGCGCTAAAGGATGAGGTTGATCTCGGGTACGATGCGAAGGTTGATCCGACGCTGCACGGACTGTACGCGAGCGCCACCGGTGACAGTGGCGGTGGTGCGGGCGGTGGCGGCGCCGGCGGCCCCGGCACCTACGACGTGGCCGACTCGATGATGGATATGGGCGACTCGATGCAGCTGACAGCGACACTCACCACCTACCCGTCGTCCGCCGGGGGCAGCCCAAACGGTCTGCTCGACGGCTGCCTGAGCGATGCCGAGTTTTCGCTCTACTCACGAGGCATGCACGACGAACAGTCGAGCAACTGCAACGATCTCGAACTCACCTCCACGCCGTCCCTCACGCCAGACTCGGTAAGCGCCTCCCTGCACCAGATCGATACCGTGCACGATGCGCTCGGTGGGGAAGCATACCCGGGTGATGGACCGTCGGCGGCCGCGGCAACAGCACACACCACCCATCTGGTGCTGCCCCGCGAGTACACCAATATGGCCGGCTTCGGAGCGCAGCACGGAGGCCATCAGCTGCACACGCTCTCCAGCAAATACCACCCGGCACAGGACGGTGGTGCTGGCCAGCCACCGAGCTACCTACAGACGGGCGCAAACGGCGGTGCGGGAGCGTACGGTAATGGCGGCACGTTCCAGCCCGTACTGCGCTACGATCAGCTTGACAGCAACCTATCGCTACCGTCACCGGGCGGCGGCTCATCGCTCGACTTCGATCTACACCAGAGTCTACAGCCGCTGCAGGGCCCATTCGGGATGAACCTGCAGCTGAGTGGCGGGCGGGGGCGCTAATGCAGCACTCCATCTGCAGCAGCAGCAGCAACAACAGCAGCAGCAACAGCAGGTACCGTCGTCCCATCAGCGCTCGACCGGTGGCGGAGGTGTCCGATCACCCGGTGGTAACTCCACCTCCTCCGTTTCCTCGTCGGCATCGTCGGCTACGGTCGCTGCGGTCGCCAGCCTCAGTGTGCACAACGTGCCGGTGGCCGGTCCACCGCCGGCGGTGCTTGCTACCACCATACAGAATGTAAGTGTTAAAGGATCATGCTGGCGTAACCAAAGCGCCATCTAGCGCGAACCAAATACTTTCGGCGATGAAGATGGAGTTAGAAACACTCGCTTCGGAATCAATCACTCAAGCAGTCTCTAGACATAGAGTATTAGTAAATGTTAATTACCGATACCGAAAAAGTATACGCACTGAATTTCGCTCACGGTTTGCATTATTTGCCACGACAATCTCGATCCAAAGAGACCAAAGAATAAATGTCGTGATTGTGGTCTGCAAAAAGCTCGCGCTCAAGCAAAAGAAAAAGTTGTCAACACTGTATTTACTTCAGGCGTGTTGTGAAAAGAAAGTGAACGAACGTTTCGATATGTTCGTTCATTTTTATTTTTAACCTGTTTAACCATTGTTCAATGCGATTTAGAAATATTGTGATAAAGTAGCGTCTAAAAACTGCTAGAAGTGAAGAAGAAGAACGAATGTGCGGATCGCCAGTTACTAGAACCTTCTTATGACGTGTCTCATGCCCTTATGCCGACATTTTAAACAATTAGCTCTGTAGCCATCCACAGCACGGTAAACTAATCTGCATTCTTTCTTTGAATTTAATTATTCTTTCCGACCCTCCACTAAACCCGGACCCGACGGTGTTATTGCCGTTCACCGAAGCAGTTGGGACTGCCGGCCGACTCGGAGCTGCAGTTTGTGAACGGTGGCCACGGCATCAAGAATCCGCTCGCGATCGAGAACGTACCGCTGCGGATGCGTTCGGACGAACGTCACGGTGGCGGCAAGCAGCTATCCGGCTCGAACGGCAGCAAACAGCGCAACCACCAGCACCATCAGCAGCAGCAGGCTCAGGTACAATCGCAGCAGCAACAGCAGCAACAGCAGCACCAGCAGCAACAGCACCACCATCAGCAGATGCAGCAGCAGCAGCAGTACCACAGCTTGGAGGCCGGTTCCACCAACTCGTCCGCCTCGTCCGTCACGTCGACGTCGTCGTCCGCGTCGTCACCCAACGGTTGCGGTTCGCCCGGTGGCTCAACGAATGGCAACGGGGGCACCGGTGCCACCACCAGCACCGACGACGACCAGAATCGCTTCGTGTGTCGCATCTGCTCGAAAACGTTCAGCCTGCAGCGGCTGCTGAATCGTCACATGAAGTGCCACTCGGACGTGAAGCGCTATCTGTGCACGTTCTGCGCGAAGGGCTTCAACGATACGTTCGATCTGAAGCGCCACACGCGCACCCACACCGGCGTGCGCCCGTACAAGTGCAACCTGTGCGAGAAGTCCTTCACGCAGCGCTGTTCCCTCGAGTCGCACTGCCTGAAGGTGCACGGCGTGCAACATCAGTACGCTTACAAGGAGCGCCGAACGAAGGTAAAGCCTTATCATTGCACTGTAGCACTTCATATGGAAGCTTCTGACATAACTAGAACGTCAGCATTTCAATCCCTATTGATCTTGATTTGCTTGATTTGCGTCATGATTGATTTGCTTTTTTACTTCCTACATTAGATCTTCCAATTTTAAGATTATTTTAAGATTATCGCTGGAAGTTTAATTTACGACGTAGAACATTTTAGAGGTTATGTTAACATATTTTAAATGTTGAATATAGGTTTAAATGTTTCCATCTTGCACGGATTCACTAACCGCCCTACTCTATTTCCAGATGTACGTATGCGAGGAGTGTGGCCACACGACAAACGAGCCGGAGGTCCACTACATGCACCTGAAGGAGAAGCACCCATACTCGCCCGCGCTACTCAAGTTCTACGACAAGCGGCACTTCAAGTTCAACAATGCGGCGTTCGCGAACAACCTGCTCGGCTCGCTACCGATGCCCGTGCACAACTGAGTCCGTGAGCCCAGCAGTGATCCACAACCCCCCCTCTGCACAGCCGGGACCGAGGGGTGGGAAGCAGCAAAGGAACATCCAACGCGAAAGAGCCAATGGAAACGGTGCCGACAGCAAGAGTGAGCTATAGCACGAGGACGAGGAGGGAGAGTCCGTAAGGCTGATGATGGAGATGAAAGGGACCGGAGCGGAGTAACCAACTATTTATTTCTCGATGCAATATATTATTAAAACCGTACTAGGCAAGGTTAGGCATTTAGTAGATTTACGCGTTTAAGACGGTTTGTTTTGTTCGCTTGGCGTGGATAAAGCGCGCTCAATAGTTTTAGTTTACCCTTGGATTATACACTCTCAGCAAACACTTACCCATCCACAAACACACACACACACACACACACACCAACACACGATTAGTAGTGGTTAAGATGCATTTTGCTTTTTTTGTGCGTAACTTTAGTAACGAGTCCCCCGGGAAAACGAGTGCACGGTGGGCATGAGTTTTTTTCTTTTGTATTTTTTGTTTTGTTTTTTGTTTCTATTTCGTTTAGCCAAGCGATTCCACAAGCCTACACATGATTCGGTAAATCCGTTTCGCTTGATTTGGGTGGCGACGCGGCAGTGTGCAAGTGGTGTTGGGGAGCATATACTGTAAAACCTGTGCGTAGCGTTTTGTTTGCTTCCTGTGCTGAGAGGAAATTTGTTTGTCATGAATTTAAGGAAAAGGATATAAAAATAGAGGAGAGCGTCCTATAAGGACATTCGGCAGGAAACCGTAAAGTTGAGGCGCATTTGATTAGCATTTGGATAGATAGGTGCGAGGGAGAATGTATTGAGTGAATCTCTTATTAAAATAGATTTCGAAATCGAAAATAATTGAACTGATCGATGGGCGGACGGAGGAAGTAGCTAGTGTAGAAGTTGGCTACCTCTAACGCGCACACCAACCAGGTAAATAGATAAAAGCGAAAAAATACGGCTACACCACCGCGTCCTGTCGCGGTCTGCCGCGCTGCAGCGAGCCGAATGAAAACGAAAACGGGAGAGATAAAAGTCTTGATATATAAAAACTACACACTCGAACTTGTATACACACATACACAAAAACACATAACAAAACAATCAATTATTGATAGTAGTGTAATACTGGAAAGATGCATTTATTTGTTTTTTTTTGTGAGCTAGACGAGCTGAGGCTGAGATACGCAAACGAGATTTGATCTGAAACTGAGAGGATAAGGAGATAGCAAGGGTCGAAAAAAGGATTTGCAGAGAAGGATTAACGGAACATTTCTTTTTTTTTTCATTTGCTTCGCTCAATTTTTTGTGTTGATAATATATTGCGTATCCATTGAGTTCGGTTGTACGGAGAAGGAATAAACAATGTTTCATGAAAGATGAAAAAACGAACAAAACATAACATACTTCAAGCGAATTCTGATAGCAATTATTTTCTTTTTTTCTATGAATGAGATGGAAAAGGCGCATTGATGCACACTCCTCCGCTAGGGTAGTAGATAGAATTTAGTAGGCTGAGAAAAGACGTTGCTATGTGAAAGTGTGCATGTGTGGGAAGAGTATGAATGAGTGACTGATGTTATGGCTCAGTATGAATGAGATTCCTGGAATACTCTCACGCATACAGACACATGTACTAGTGGAGTAATGAAAGGCGAGAATGTGAGAGCGTGCGCTGAAGGAACGGAAAAGAGGAAAAGGGAGAGATCGACAGAGAGAGAGCGAGAGAGAGAGAGAGAGAGAAAGGTCGAAATGATGAACAATCAAGTGGCAATATACTTAGCAAAAACAAGCAGGAATATATATAGGACATAGATTTGCTTTCTGAACAACTCTCCCACCCAACTCTTCTGAGTCTCGCTCAAGGTTGGGATGTTCAGACAAGCTCTAAAACTCATAGCGTGTAGGGTGACGTGACTTAGTGGATAAGTAAGTGCGTTTGTGTGTGTGTGTGTGTGTGGGTGGATTTAATACTGATTCAATTCCCTTCTGTTCCTTACACTGACACCCATCCCGAATTTCCTATTTTGTTCCGGATAGATTGCGAATGCGATTTTTCGCGCATATTACTTTTACTTTTTTTACACTCCCCACACTCACACGCACACTCAAACTGATATGCACAAACACACGTGGTTTGTATACGGTTTTTTTAATATGTTGTTTTTTTACGTATACATACGGTGGTTGGAATACACGTTGTGTGTGAAGCAGATCGTAGCAACGAACAAAACAACAACAAGAAAAAAAACAACAACTAGGAAAACATGAGTAATAATCGGGGTTTTTCGTGCAATCAACATTATTTTTCGTCGGTGTTGGATTAATTTAGTGTATAGTGAAACCGGGAGCGGAACCAGCGCTGCTGTGTTGCATAAATCATTTAGGGCGAGCGTGAGGAGAAGACGGAGAAGCAGAAGAAGAAGAGCTCGATCGCGTGCGTGCTGTATTTTGTGTGCGTCTGGGTGTTTGTGCTTTGGTTCGGATGGATGACATAGAACATCGTTTTGTAAATCAAATCAAACACGCTCACGCGCACAAACACAGCCACACGTAGCTCAAGCTGTTTCAAGCACACATATCCACTCGGTGTGTGTTTTGAGGAAGACAAGGGTTCGTGATCGTAGCACGCAATCGACGCGACGAGAATATCCTATCTTTTAAGAATCGTAACTATATGATGGAGTACCTTTTTATCTAGTTTTGTAAGGCAAACCCGTATATAAGTACGCTATAGGTTCGACCGACATATGCTAAATGGTAAAAAAAGAACACACAACATAGAACAACACACGCCTCACACAATACAATACCAACATACCATACATATTCCCTGAGCAAAAAATTCCCGCATACCAAATGCCGACAGAAGGAAGGAAGCGAACAGAAAATGGGGTTCAGATGCGTCGTCCTGCGTTCCGCTCCAAACGATGGGGAAAATGTTTTTGAATTTGAATTTACTGTTACTCTTTTTGAATTTACTTTATTTGATTGCAAACACCAAAAGCGTCCAATTATGTTTGATATTCGTTTGTTACATTTTTATTTTTTTAAAAATTTCCTTATTTTGCTTCTTGTAATATGAAAATATGCTCGAAAAAGTGAAAATTCTTAACTGTATGAGATTTATTTATTTTGGAATCCAATCTTAATTTCCCCCAACCGGAGCTCATAAGCGAGAAAAGGACATGGCAGTAATGAAACGAATCTGATGCGGACTTGGTTGCCGCGCGTCTGCTACCTCGGAAGAGAAGGGTCCAAATCCGGCTGTCTCCTTTCGCCAGAAAATGTTGCATTTATATATAAGTCTAGTGTTGGCGGACGTAGTAGAGAAAGGAAAGCAGAGAGACGAAGACAGAAGGGAAGGCGGAATTTACGTTAGAGGCGTCAGAATGGAAATTTAGAGGATAGAATTTACTTTCACTGGCAGTGAAAGGAAGGAGACAGCGGAAGTGTGGAGATTTGTGACCAGTCAAGGGAAAAATTTGCGCAATAGCCACCTTCTGCTCACCCAAAAAAAAAACATACAGACCCCCATACACTCACACGCACCAACACAAATTTTGGTACATTTTTAGCACATTTGGTAAAATTAACAACAAAACGAAAACCAAACATACAAAGAGACAGTAAACCATCGGGTTATATAAAACAAATAAAAACAATAATAAAGCAAAACTCTCCGACTTGGATGTGCGTGCGCGTGTGTGTATGACACCCCTAAATACCTATACCTGTCCAGCAATAAGATGAAATAAACAATGAATTATATGTGTTAAAATCTAATGACAGAACGAGCCTTTTATTCGACTGCCGAAAAAAAAGAAATATAATTCTAAAATATTTCTCAACATTTCATTCAGGTTTATTATGATTGAGGGTTCATCAAAGCAGCTCGCCGTATTTAGTTTCGTTTCGCGTGTGTGTATTTGTGGTAATGTTTTGTTTTAATGTTGCTAGAGTTAATAAAATGCCCGTTGGTAAAACTAGTAGTGGTTGTAGGTACCACTCCTCTATCGGTCGCTCTAACCTCCTGATGACGGTCTACTGCTATGCTGAATGAGGGGAAAGTGTATAAAGCCAATCTAACGTGTTTCTACGGATTCGGTTTATCTAAAATTGATCATTTTTTTGTTGTTTCGTTTTGCTTTGTTTACTATTCAAATCTCTAACGTTTCGCTAGCGTTTTGCTTAGGTAAAACAGCGTGAGCGGCTGAGCGTTTTGTGTGTATGTGTTTGTCGCCTAATAATGATGTGAAGTTTGTAATTTATTTTTGTAAGTTTTACATTTTTTAACTATTATTCAACGCCTTACATGTACTATTTGTTCCCGCAAGTTATGAAAATGTGTGTCAGGTGTGTCTGCACTTGTGAGCGTAATCTACTTGCTAAAGCAACGCCTTTCTGGAACCTGGAACTGGATGATGTACCGTTTCGTTGGTGTGTGTGTGTGCTGTAGAGTAATAGTTCCGACATATTTCATTGATTAACTACGCCCTAACCCTAAAAAACACACTCGAATGGAGTTCGTGAATCTAAAAAAACGAGCAATAATATAGGCAACAAATCCATCACCAGTCGCATTCGGGATGTTTGTATTGGTTTGCGTGTGCACAGACACACTCGTGAACTATTCCCACAGCGACGACGTCTGCTCGCGGAGCGTGAAGTAGGAAGTGAGTGGATATCTCTGCTAACCTATGTGTTTCTTCTCGTTTAAAAATCTACGCGGCACCTACGGTAGTGATCATCTAGCTGAGTCAGAGGCCTACTACTACTATTACTGCTACCGGTCACACGCATGGGTGTGTTTACAGCCTCCGATCGAGTGGTCCGCCGAGAGTGCGCGTGGAATTCGCGTCAATTCGCTGTGCCTAAAATTGTCGCTTCCGTGCGTGAGTGGGTCTTTTTTCCTATTCTTTCCAATCACCAGCAATAAACCAAACGAGCGCGTTCTACGCCAGGGCACTTTAGCTGGTTTGTATCGTAGACACGTCACTAACGTACTAGCTTGCAAATTATCGGTGACGGTATGCGTGGCAGTGGCCAAAGTCTCGATTGCCTTTGCACCGGACGCGGGTAGTCCGATATGTGTTAGGTTTGTTTGCCCGGTGTGTTCTCCTCCTCGTGTGCGGAGAGTACCGTGATATTGCGAGCACACATTCGATTCGCTAGACTAGATCTAGTGGGCTTTTAGCTTAGGTATAAAAACGAGGAGTGAAAGCCAAACCGTTGCCACTCAACGTATTTTTGTCCGAACGTACAAACAAAAATTTCATAGATGACAGTGATTTAACAATCCCATTATTTGTTTCTTGTTTTTTTTTTGCGAGACTCTGACCACTCATTGGATCTCTTAACGTTCCAAAGCACATTCCGATCTGTCGTCTAGTTTCGAAGATATCTTGTGTTTCCCAACGTGTGGGTACCTCGCACACCGCAGGATTCAATAGGAACTACGTTCGATCTAAGCATGCAATATCCGTTAAGACAGGGAGAGAGAGAGAGAGAGGCACCCTTGGTAAGATCTGGGATAGAAGGAGCTGCGTGTAATCGTGTCGGGCGCTATTAGACGGGCACACCGGTGCGATCCTTAATTTTGCCCATCACGTTGGAATGCATTCGACTGTAGCCTCCGCTGCTGTGTGACTTCGTGAGACCAACCGTCAGCTGACCGGGCCCGTCCGAAGCACCGGTTCCGCCGCTGCCCGCAAGAAACAGCCCACTGGACTGGTGGACGAGCTGATGAGCGCTGGCAGCACTGCTCATGCCAACACTAACACCACCACCACCACCACCGCTGCTGTTGGAGAAGAACAGGGCGTTACTGGCTGCGTTGGCATTAGTGTTGGTGGGTGCATTGCTCGCACCACCACCACCAGCCGCAGCGGTTGTGTTCGTTTGCCGTTCGTCTTCCGTCTCGGCGCGCGTTTGGTGCCTCGCGAGCAGCTCCAACTCCGCATCGATCGCCCGGAACTGCCAGGTCCAGCTCGCCCGGTACAGGAACGGTCGATGGTCGAACCGATTGTCGTCCGGGCTGTACGATTCCGCGTGGTACGACGGCGTGAGCACCGTCATCTTGTGCCGGTTGATCGCGTAGCAGCGGAAGAAGTGTTTGACGCGGTCTGCCACCTCCTTCGGGTCGCGATTCCCATCCGCTACGGCGGCCGCCGCCAGTTTGCAGAACATGCTGAACGGTCCGCAGAACGCCTGCTTGCGGAGTCGCCCAAACTCACTCAGCTCCTTGTACGTGAGGCCCATGTCCTCCTCGTCCGTTTGTGCGATCGCCCCATCGACCAGCGGTTCCAGCTCGGCCGTCGGCGGGGCCGCCACGATGTCCGCCACGACCGGCACCCCAAGCTCGACCTGTGCGTACGCGAGAAACCGACGCAAGTCCTCCTTCGAGATGCCACCGATCGGGTTGACGTCCGCCGACGAGCAGTCATACTTCGTCATATACCCACGCAGCGCCTCGTCTACGTTGGCGGACCCGAGCACGAGCAGACCGCCCGGTCGCTGCTTCACCCACAGCATCAGCTGCGCAAACAGATACGACAGCACCATACGAGCCCGGGCCTGTATGTTCTGCAGGGCGAGATTTTGGCGCGGACAGCCACCGTCCTTGCGGAACCGCGGCATCATGCCGGTTGTGCGTTGAAAGATCGACAGCAGCGCGGTGATGGCTTCGTCGATCCGGATGTCCTGATGGGAGCTGCCGATCTGCGACGCCAGCGTGGCCGCCCGCTGGCGTGTTTCGCGGCTAGAGTTCTCCGTGCCCATGTAGCAGGTGAAGAGCAACCGGCCGCACAGTTCGCTCGCACTCTTCGGCACGTAGTCCGGGTCGGCCAGTATCTTCCGGCAGTCGTCGCGCACCTGCCGGTCGCCTTGCTCGATCGCATCCACCACCAGCCAGCACATGCTGTACACGATGATGGCCGTGCTGCTCGAGTCGACACCGCCGCTCAGCGGCAGAAAGAAACCGCCCTGTCCGGAGCGCCGCAAATAGTCCCACAGCCAGCAGGCTGGCCCGAGCGCGATCTCTTCCTCCGGCCGATGGTACACCCACTCGTCGAGCGGGCTGCTGGCCGGCGTACCCGGATGCTCGCGATCGGATGCGGCCAGCTCCAGCTGCAGCTGCACCCTCGGGTACGTTGGTGCCGACGCTGCCAGCGAGCTGCGCGAACGCAACGCGCCACGATACGCCCGCACGTCCTGCAGATCGAACGACGCCACCGTCACGTCCACCTCGCTCAGTGCGAACTGCCGTCCACGGGCGATGATCGCTCCGTTCAGCGCCACCGCCGAGCACCCGTTGAAGTACACGCGCTGCCCGTCGCAGCCGCGCAGATTACTGAACAGGTACGCACCACCCGCCTTGTAGCTCGCGTTCCGTATCAAATCCGTCGTGATGTGCGCTTTCCGCAGCTGCATGTAGCTTCCCGACCCGTTCACGATGATCTCCACCCCGGCGAGCGACATGTCGATGTGCTTGCTGCGCGGGTTCCACAGCTCCTCGCAGATCTCGTACCCCAGACAGGTGTCGAGCGTCGCTATCACAGCGTCCCCGATCGGGACCGTTTCCTGCCCAAGAGCTAGCGCCACGAACCGTGGCAACTGATAATCCTCCGTCTGGCGCTCCTTCGTCCACGGCGAAAACCAACGCGTCTCACGGTAGTTCCCATCGTCGCACATAATCATCTTCGGGCGAATGAGCACTACACGCCCGTTGTAGAACGCGACGCGACAGTTGTACGTCACGTTCCGGTGCTGCACCGGCATGCCGACATCGATCAGCATCCCCTGTGCGACCGGCGCCTTTACCAGCTCCAGCAACACCTCCCAGCTGTGCAGATACGTGTCCGGCTCGTGAAAGTGGTCCTCGCAGCTGTATCCACTAAAAGAACGAAAAAAAAACAACAAATCATTAGAACACTCAGCGTATCAGATTGAAGCAAATAGCAGTGATAATTAAATCTATTTCAACAACACGCACTACCCTCGCCATTCGTGGGTCTAGGAACTTCAACAGCCTGCTTCAAGGATAACAAAAGCTTATCTTTTGCAAAATTTATCTTGGATACACTTACAATTTACGTTCTTAAAATATTTGTGTACAATTGCTTTAGTATGGATCAATTTTTTAAATTTAATATGGATTTTTCACGACTGTTTTCAACATATTTTAGCTGTCCTCCATATTTGTTTATTGCGTCCTTTATATATATATATTTTTTTTTTCTTTGCCTAGATTACGAACGAGAGTAAAATTGAGTAAAATTCAACGATAGAATGTTGTTGTTTTAATTACAAAAAAAAACTTGGACTATGAAATGCGAGAAAATGAGTCATGAATAGTTTTATTTTCTCTCATTTCAATGCAAGTGCTCTTTCAAAAATCCTATATGAAGTTCGTGGCTACCAATGCAGCTCGTATATGAAGAATATTTTGTATTTTTTATTGTTAATAAACAAGTTTAAGCCTGTTTCATGAATATGTGAAAGTAAAGGTGAATTTTTAGTTTTATCATTATATCGTTGCTACACAATACAAAAATGTTCAAACAGTAGTCCGGATTGAAATCTTCACCTCGAACACATTCTCCATCAGAAACGCTTCATTCTCGAGCGTTTGTTTGTTGAGTTGTCGATCACGATTGCTAGAAATAGGCGCGCTACCGAACGTACCTGACTTCTAGTTCCGGACCGGTCCGATAAGTGGCGCCATTTTCCGCCGCGATTCCGATCGATAGCAGGATGCGCTCGAGGTTACCCTGAAAGTCCATCGCCCACTGGTTGAGTGTGGCCACCGCCACCCGTACGTTGCGTCCCATCGTAAGACGTGCCTTCTTCGTGAGCTGCTAAAGAGGGCGAGAGGAGGTAGAATAAAAGTTAGAACCATTGCAATAACGTTAAAGGGACCACGCAGTTCATGCAAGTCTACTGAGCGTTATGGTCGTTACGCGACGTTACCACTGCCTGCGCGATAGTGTGACTGCCGCTCGGGTTGGCCATTAGGCAAACCCTTTCCCTAGCCTTCGTTACACTGGCGCGTCTCGGGTGGACGTTTTTATTACGTTCTCCTGCTGCTTCGGTAACCTTTCCGTGACGCAAACCGTGCGCGGAAACCGTGACCTGGGTGGTCCCAACACAATCACAAACGTACACACACACACACACGCGCGCGCGGGCACGTGGGGCCCCCAAAATCTGTTCCACCTCCCTTATTTACTGCGCTCCCTTTGTTCGTTTTCGGCCGGTGGTGACAACTCGCTAAACTCGCGCGCACTTTGTGGACCTCCTCACTGAAAGGACTCCGCGAACGGTTTGGCCCACATCATCCGCATCAACAACGCTTTTTGGGGTAGGTCCCACCCCCACTGCCCGGGCTTTTGGGGGGGAGGGCAGAGGAGTGTGGGGGGTTCGAAGGGGGTGGGTTATTATCGATCAAGCGAAGTGGCTAACTCCACCACCGCGGGAAGGTGGCGAAGTTGGCCTTTCTTCGCCCGGAAAAGAGAAGGTAAAACAGAGAGAGAGAGAAAGAGAGTGTGTGTGTCCTGGACACACTGCCACCACCATCCAGTGGCTTGGGAGGGTATAATGGCGGGGTAGTGAGGCGAGAAAGCGATCGTTCCCGAAGCAAACCAGCGTTGTTCGTGCCAATAAATCAAATTTACCGCACCTTCCCACTGAGGAGCCAGAACGACCGCCCTGTCCGTGGTTCGGTTACGGTGGGGTTCGTTCACCTTACCGCCAGGTCTGGGCTGGCAAACGGTGACCCACTTTAACCCACATTCTGCTCCGCTCAGCGATGTCTTATCGTCCGGATTCATCTGCGGCTTGCCGTCAGTTGCTCGGACGTCCGGAAGATGCGTACTACAAGTGCCTCCAGTGGCCCGTGACATATCACGCGACCCGGACAACTTCCAGGAGTTTGTGTGACGCCATCGCACGTCACTGCTAGCCTCTTGCTGGTGCAGGGGGAATCCCCATTCCGTGGAGGGCTTCTTCAGCCCGTGGCTGTCATCCGTTCTCTTTCTATCGGCCCGCGTGAGGGTCGCACCGTGGGTCTTAGTGTGCCCGACTTGCCTTCCCCCTAAACGCGGGATTCGACCTGCGTGTGGCGAGAGCATTGTCGTGTGTCTACTGTACACTGAACTGCTACACAACAAAGGGAAAAAATGAAGAAGCTCCTCCAAAGAGTGCTTGGTACAACCTCTTTGGCAAGCTAAGGTCTGAGGGAGGGAACGGAGCGTGAGAGAAACACCCAAGGAGTGCAGGAGAGATAGAGATACAGAGGGAGCGAGCGAACGAGAGAGAGAGAGAGAGAAAGAGAGGGAGATAGCGAGCGACTACCACGCAATGCCACCAGAGTTGCTCCCCGCACGATTTTGGAGAACCGCAGCTCCACCGGCCCGAGCAGGATGATGTGGAGGAGCTGCTTAGGGCGGTGCGACACCGCAATACAGTACACGGCTGGTGCGGTAAAGCAACAACCGCTGCCATTGCCACAGGCAGTGTCTCGCCGTGCTCCTCGGGAGAAGAACACACACAGCAGTACCACGGTATCCATCCCAGCGTGCGGTGAAAGAACGCTGTCCGGGCCGCGTGTTCATCTGGGAGTCCCGTGGAAGCAGTGTGGGTGCTTGCGTGCGTGCGTGCGTGCGTGCGTGTGTGTGTGTGTGGGTGTGGGTGGGTGTGCGTACTGTCACCGAGATCTGAGGGTGATCTGCAGATGAGCTCCAACAACGGTCGGTGTGTGTAAAGTGGCGATGGTAGTGGCAGTGGACGTCGACGGCTTGTCACCGATCAACCCCGAAACGCGTCGGAGGAGGAGTCTGCGGGTCAAGAGCACTGGTCCTGGAATGGCTCTGCAAGTTGCCGTGCCAGGTCAGTAAGGTGCACACGGCGACCTGGGCGTCTGCGGATCTTCTAGCATCGTTCGCGCGCGCGTTACTTCCAAAACCGGGCCAGCACAATGATGGACGCCCCGTTGAACCTTAACGAAGGTGAGCTAGCTTCTACAACGGTTAGATTACAACATGTGCTGACACTCACAGCAACGAGATCAATCAAACTTCGCTCAAAACACGGTGCTATCCACGCCGCAAAAAGTGGACAAGGAAGCAGGCCGTTCGAACTCTTGCAGGAAACAGACGAAGACGACAAAAAAAAAGAAACAAAACGGAAAATGGGCCGTGGTTTTTTTTCTTGGTTTTTTTTGTGTTAGTAGGACAAAACGGTCTGAGTCAGGAGCACTACCTCACCCTGCCAGCTCCATAAATCAGCGTTCAAGCGAGCAACATTATCGAAGGGAACGTGACCGAGGGAAGAAACGGAAAAAAGGATATTAAAGGTTCGCTTACACGCCGACGACTAATACCCTTCCCCTCCCCTTCCTGCTGCCCTGCTCTCTGACCTCCTTTGGTCGCCAAACGTGCGCGCGCGGTGACATTTGTTGTAACCTGGCCACGTGGCCCACCCACCCCACGGTACGCCCAGTTGGCAACTGGAACTGGGCCACCGCACGCGGCGCGTACTACGCCCCTCGTGATGTATTTATTTATTTGCCGCAACAAATGGAAAACAATATAAATCAACCGCGCGGACTGCTGCGAGGCATCTCGCGTGCCTCACGTGTGTGGATTGGAGAAGTTTTTCGCACAGCTTGTCGGGTCCCACGGCCGGAAACGGTGGTGCGCTGGGGCAACAAGTGACGGAGCCAGCCGGTGCAGGGTCGAGCTGCAAACACAAAAAAAAATCTGACAGATGCCAGAAAGTTCCATCACGCCCGAAGCGGAGCACGCTCGAGTGAAGGAAGATTTCAGATATCTTTCAATATCCCGCTCACCTATCAATTCCCGAGCAACATAGTAACCTCCCCTTGGGAACGTGGAAAGTGGGGCCTGCCGGTGTGGTTACTGCCTGCCAATCAGGATCCCATTTCCATGCACCGTACCTACCCTAAAAGGCCCCCAAAAGCGATCGCAAACGAGGATAAGTATTAGATGGCATGAACATGGCTTCTGCTTGATGGAGAAGGTGTCTTGGAGTGCGGGTGGCAACGGGCCGTAATTGAATACGCTACAAGCGTAGCTAACAAATATATTTGCAAGCTTTTCTCACAGATGTCGCCACTAGACTAAGTTCAACCAATGTCTTCGTGAAGTCTTTAATAATAAAGGAGACAAATTATAGGTAATGTTTTATAATGACGGCTCTGATGGCGCATCTACGATAGAATGTATTGCATTCAGAAGGGTTTGGATGTGGCATGTTAAAAAAATAATAATAATATGGAAAGTACAAATGGTATGCTTTCATGGATGACGGACACCGGTCTCTTGAAATCTAATCTTCAAAATAGTCTAAAAAAATAGTAGCAAGGCACAAACTCCAAAAATGCACCTCTTAGTGCGCTATTAAATTTAAACACATTTTGTAACCTATTTTTTAATTTTTTGTTATTGAAACAGCTGATTGCAACTGAGATATACAAAATAAGCTGCTCGAAACTAACCTCGTTGTTGAGCGAAGGCACCAATGTCCAATATTTAAAAAGAGCGTGTTTTATCTGTCGTTGTTGGTCGTTATTTGTTGCAAATATTATTAGTTGGGAATTAATGACAAATATTAATTAGAAATAGACCGGGCTGTGACTATGACGTCAGCGTAATACTCTTCTATTTAAAGAAAGATTAAGAACCGATAAAGTGTAGGATTAGAGCAGAAGTGAATACTTAATGTATTACTGAGTACCAATAATGTTATGAGTAACATTCATATAAGTATTACAAATGGGTAGCAAACAGCAAACGATCATGCTGGGAGCTAAAAATAATCACAATGTACAACTCCCAGCACCCATCCCCTTTTCCGCTCATTAGCCTACAGATACCCACGCGAACTTCCTTCGCTCGGATTACTCTATCGAAATTCGTGTACTATACATTATCTGTCGCCCTGTCACGACCGCCACCACGTTCCATTATAGAAACGGTTTTAAACCACGAACAAACGGTCCTCTGCAAGTATGTGTACGTGCACGTCTATCATACCGCTGCAGGCGCGGAGACACGTGACGCGGCGCGGAATGTTTGTTCAATAGAAATATATGTATACAGCGCGCATTCTGATGCGCTCTTCCCGGTTTTCGGTCCCGCCGCAAGGAGTCGGCTTCGTCGGCTGGAATGTTGGCATCTGTTACTAGGCTCCTCCACCTCGGCGTATGCTTGTTTGGGCTGTTGTCAGGGGGTGTAAGGGCAGCACAGAATGTGCGGAGCGAAGGGAGGCGGAACTTTCGCTGCCGGTCGAGAAGTACCTAACTTCCACGACGCTATCCTTCCTTAGCAGGGTAACAATTTCATTTGCGAACCCGAAGAAATCCAGCGCGAGGACGGTTTCGGTACCGGGGCGAGGGTTTTTTGTTTTTTTTTTTTTGAAATGCCATGGGCGACCGTCATTTGTTTCCTGCGCGCGAATGAAAAAATGTCACAAATATGAAAAATTCGGCTTGGCCCGGGACAGCTCGGAAACGGTGGCATGAACGTCTGGAGGGCGCCTTTAAAGCGCTACGGAACGAGCGTAGCTCATTAGGTCACGGTCTGGGCCTAGGTAGTGGGCTGCGAGCGGGAAGGAAATCGGAACCGTCCGCTATCAGTATGGGTGTCTAGGACGTACTGCTTCTTATCCGATCCCGCTCCAGTGGGCCCACCTTACACGTATACGCTCGGATTGACGGACGGGTAAATCGATGGCTTTGGAAACGAGCGTGGCATAGCGCTTGTTTGTGGACGTTGTCAGGAGCAGGCAGTTCTCCACAAGATGCCACAACACACAAAGCGGATATGCGGCAGAGCGGGAGCCTCCGATGTCTGTGGTACGTCGTTTCGGTCTCATCAGACAGGCTCACCTCCTCTCCTATCAGACAGAGCCCCACCGCAAATGCGCAGGAACGAGAAGGGTGCGGATGTTTGGGCTGCCCTGGTTACCTGGATTTTGGAGCGCACTCCTCGCGGGGGAGGGGGTGGTGGTCCAGTGCACCCACGGTTTGATGAGGGGGCCCGTTTCGGTCGGTCCGCATTGAGTTTGCGTAGAAAAGTGAGGTTAGGTAGGGCCGGTAGTTAACGCCGCGCCCGGGACGAAAGAGAAAGCACCAGCGCTCGGCTCTCCCATCCCCTCTCCCTTCCCACCAAGCCACGCTTGGACCTTGGACTGAATTCTGTGCGCGAACACAAACAACGCTCGGTCCGTGCGCTCCGGTTCGCAAACGGAAAAGCCGGTGCAGTGGGCAGATCCATCCCGACCACTGTCCCGTGCGCGCTGCTGCCGTGTGCTTTTTGTTCGCGTCACCTCTGGTGCATCGCGCTCAGTGTCTGGAACTTGGAGCGGGTGTTTCGCTTCCGGCGGGTGTACGTGTGTGTGTGTGTGTGTGTGTGTGGGGGTGTTTGGGTGTGTGTAGGCGTGCGATCGCAGTGCGTGACATTCGTCCGGCCGCCGTCCAGTGAGGCGGAGGACATGTGCACCGGCGGGCAGGTCCGGGTGAACCACGG
>JXXA01005787.1:0-10970 GCA_000956255.1 Anopheles punctulatus | reverse complement strand
TTTCCTAACAAAATCGGTAAAAGGACGTTTTGATTTTCTAGTTTTCATCACAAGGCTGTAGACGCTAGCTGTCCTAAACATGCCTGCGGTTATAATTAAAAATGCTTTATTAACCGTAAAGCTATCATTTCACTTACAGCGAATTAATTCATGAACATGTGTGCTATTATTTAAGGAATATTTCTCATAGAACTTTCCTAAGAACGGCAACCGTTTGAAATATTCTAATTTTTAGCTATGAATGGAGCAAACGGGGTGTAAAGCTAGTCAAACTTAAGTAACTAAACAGTGCTTGGTTGTGTAATCACTTCTTCATTCTATATCTCCATCCACGCATCACCACACCTATGGGTTCTGTTCCGGGACCACACTGAAGACATCGGTAATTAGATACTTTCATGACTTGGCACGGAACAGTGCATACGACTTCTTCGTATCTTGCAGCAAAACAACACCTGTGAGTCCATGGCTATAAATCGGAAAAGCATCATCTATAAGTTCCGGCAGTTCGTCTTTATGCATCGTGTGAAAGATCTGAGATTGCAGAAAGAGCTTCTCTTGAACTCTTTGCTGCTGCAAAAGCTTGAATTTGTATCATGTGTATGCGGCGCTCGAGTTATGGATACAGCCAAGATTCCACTTATTACCTTATTACTTCTATGGGATGGATGTATAGGCGCCTGAATGCCCCTTTAACAGTTGGCCTTATCGCTCAACCGCGGAGGTTTAAATCTACATATTCCTGTAGTCAACGCCCAAGAATAGCTGACCTACAAATACTTGACGGAGTATGCGAGTCTACGTCTCGAGGTCCATCACAAACCTTGTGCTTTTGTTTACTCTCTTCTGGATGTATTGTATGTATTTCTCATATTGTTCACTAGTTTTAATATGTTTGTAAATAAAAATTGTTTAAATAAAAAAAAATACAGCAAACGGGTTGTGAAGCTAGTAAAATCTTAGTGAGTAAACAGAGCAGGATTGTGTATCAAGGTATTACAAAAAAAATGCGTTCACAATAGACCGACAACTCGGTTTTAAATAAAAAAATGTACTCAAACTGTTGCTATTATCATTATTATTACTATACTATTTCAAATAATTCGGTTTTGAAATATACTCAACATGTAGATTTAAATGCCCTGAATGACCAAAAATTGTCAACCTCGTCAGAAACAACATGCCTGAGATTCGCAAATGAATCCGTCATTTAAGATTTCTCGCAGAAGTTGCGATTTAAGGCTTCAAATCAATAACGCACATAATATTTTCCAAAGCTGTGCTGTAAATAATTCATATAATAATAATATATTGTTGCTGTGCTGTAAATATGAATTTGTTTTTCGTAGTTCGACCGTTATTTATCTCGAATGGAAACAAAGTGCTGAAAAGAATGTTTACAAAACTTTAATGTAGGTTTTTTGTTAATGCTAGGAACATGATGTCACCTATTGTAATAAAAATAAAGGATCAATTAAGTTACATGAATATTTTGACAGAAACGGTAAATCATGAACTTGAAAGCTATGTAATGAATTAAGGATTTTTCTACACCAGCTGAACAAAATATACTTTTCCTTAATCAAAATCAAAATCTAACTCTAAATCTTAAACATATTTTTTCCTTGCAAATGTATACGTTACCATATAGACATTACCCTTTTTCGAGAGAAATGTCGTGTCTACAAAAAAGTGACTTCGCCAGTACAGTTAGGTGTGTAACATCTGGTAGTCGAAGTAGCAGCAACATGGAATCAATATGATAGGATAATAAAGATATACCAAGAGTAGATTATGTTTTAACGACGTTTAGTCACGTTTAGTCGACGGCTTCATTTTTCATGAATAAGCAGATGATCTTGTCGAACAAAGCTCTTGGATTTTAGATATTTTTTGGGAAGCAATCATTGACAAGATGATAGATCAATGTTATATTAGATGTGCGATCGGTTTAAAGTTCAATTCTTCTTCCATTCTTACTGCCTGTCATTCTAACCAATCTATGGTCCAAGGGAAGCGTACTCGGATTTTCCTTGTAGTAATGGGTGTTGTCAAACATTTACATTGCTACGTGATGTTGTTATAGACGTTTTCTTTCGTAATATAATATGGAAGATGCACAAACTTACGGTTATTTGTTATTACTATTGATTTTTACTTAAAATTTACCTACACATTTTAATATTCTTAAAGATTTCATTATCCGGCTTGAAACCGATTAGAAATATTCAACCATACCCACGATGTTTTTCCCGGGTTGTATGAATCATTGTTATCTAGATTTTACGCGGCAGCGAAATAAGCTTGTCACACCATTAAAACACCGAACACTTCCACGCGCGCTATGCTGCCTCCATTCTGAATTGAAATGAGGAGAAATCCGGTATTTTACAGGTAGCTTCTTAACGGAAGGTAAATGAATACATCGTATAATTTAATCATAAAAGTGCAGCGCCGCTGTAGACATGCACATCCTTATCAGAAAGCCCCCGATCAAGCAACAGTGGGTAAGCTTTGCTCTTACCCATGTCTTCGCTTCGTTTGCTTACAATTTATCTTTTAGTCGTAAATTTTAACCAACCAGCTCGACCGCAACCCTCATCGGATGAGACCTGCTTCGGAGCGGGCTGCTGAATCAGAATGAAATCATAAAAATGTCACAAATATGAAAAAGAGGTAAGTCGTCAGGTAGGACGTGAGGACCGCTCATAATTCACCGGTACCGGTTGTGTCTTGGAGTTTCCTCGCTTCTCTTTTCGGTAGTTCAAATGTGTTTGATTCCATCCCGTGAGTGACTCACCAAGAAACTCTTGTTTCATATACAGCCCGGGAAGATGCGTAATTCACGAGATTTTGAGATTTTATGCCAGAGACTACATAATACAAGTTTTGTTGTCTTTTTCGGGTTTTTTTTTTCAAAAGACACAGTGATTTTAAACAACGTAACGGATTAAATGTATTTATGATACAAAAATAAAAGTGATCTTTACTACGTTTTTATTTAAATGCAGCAAACCACCAAATTTATTGAAAAAATTAAGAAAAAAAAACAAAACTTTTGTTTATATTTTCTTTAAAGCCAAGAAAAATCTGCAAAGCAAATAAGTTAGCATACTTATTAACAATCGTACACACAAAAAAAAAAGAAACAAACCAAATAGTATCTCCGTTTCACCCAGACAATACAAATGACTTCTGGCTGCTGTCTACATCGTGGTAGGCGGCGGATGACATCTTTTATCATCACACTTTTCATTTTCTATTAGGACCGAAGCGGTGAAGAAGGAAACACAAGAGAAAAAGGACCCTTGCCGTGTTGCGAATATGAAGGGTGTAGCCGGTTCTGCTTCAAGGCAACATAAGCACGAAGAGGGGTAAGTGTACCGAGTGTCGCGTTGCCCGAAATACGCAACGAGAAAGTTGGCCCGAGAAACACCGAGTCCAGTAATTGCCGTACATTTACAGATGATTAATTAACCGAGTTTTTGCATAAATAAACGTATCACTATCTGATTAGGGGCGTACGTTCCGCACCGCGAGTGGAAGATGATTAAATATGTAAGGTAAGACAATTATGCTGTTGTTTGTAAAATAGGTTCAATCGTTTATCCTTTGCTGGTGCACTAATTTGACCTAATCGAATCACATTAATTTGATTAGCCGGGTAAGCTGGTGGGAGCCCGTATTTGAGCTTAATTATCAGTCGTAAGTATCTTACTGTGGAGGCAAACAAGATTTAAATATTCGTGAAAGAGATACGAAAGTACGTATTTTGAATTCGTATCGTGAGATTAAAATGAAATGAACTTCTTACTTTGCAACACTGCTGAAGGGATCGACCGGTTCTGCAATAAAAATGGCCCTCGCTTATCGAACAGGGTCGTTTTTGCTAAGATACATAATCAATGAACAATATACTTCGTTACGGACTTTATTACATATTGCCGTACCGTGCTGGCGTCTTCATGTCGGTTGTGTTACTTTTTTTTCCTCAAAAAGTGTTCTACTCACCCATTCGCTGCAATTGTTCGCCCGGACGCCAATCATTGATTCCGTTCCATAGATCATACATAAACATTTATGGTTTGTTTTATTTACCTTCGGGGCTTTGCCTCAGCATTTATTAATCCCTTACCGGGTGCCGGCCCGCTGGTTGACCGGTGACCAACTCCCTAGTGGATTTGTCGTAAAGCAAACAGTCCGAAGCAGATCGGAGAACGTCAGCCGGAAAAACGGCGTAGCCCGGCGGAGGTAATACCGCACACCGCAAGTTTGTGCCGTACGGGTGGGGTGCACGAATTAGAGCATGGTCAATTTAAGCTATTTGCTTACCATCTTAACCTGCGATTCGAGTTCCGGGGCAAGGGTGTTATTATTTGCCTGAAGGACTTCCTATTGGTTTGTTTCGGTGTCATCTTGAGTCTTGTAATGTGCTTGGAGTGTATATACGAAAAAAAACCTATTCCAAAGTGAACAATCTGCAGTTGCCTCAATTAATGGTAGGCTTCCCACGTTTTCGTTCTTCCCAAAATGGTATATTGTTCTACAGCGTTCATAGAAGTAGCAAATAATTTATTATCGTTTTCATTCAAAAATTGCAGTCATTCATTATTTCGGTATTTTCGGTGGCTGGGGGCTAGGTTTCGAGGGTTGGTCCGTTTATCAACGTCTTAGAGCGGGCGTATTATATACGATAAAAATATGCAAATCGTTATACATCTTATCATTTTTCATGCCATAAGATTTTTGATTCCCAAATCTACCCTCCAGGATGTACTGCAAAGGGACTTGGGTTTTGGATGATGATGTTTCAAGCGCTCGAAAGGGTTACGATATCTACATTAAAGGATTAAGTAAGCGGTATAAGTTTGTTGCAATAAGCTGAAGTTGTACGTAATTTATTTAGGTGTTGATTCGGTATTTGTGAATACAGTATTCCCAAAGAGTTGGAAAAGCTCACGATGCGAGTTATAATTTCATATTAAAATCAGTAAAACCTGGGGTGTTATATTGGCGGAAAGTGTCTCTGCTTATGCATAATTCCTTCATCCGCTCTTTCACCTCTTACGTAATTACTTTTAATCGTGTTTCCTTAACTCACAAGCGTACGGTTCGTTATGATGACGTCACGTCGTTCTCAGAAAGAATATGTATCCTATATTCTTCAAATAAAAAAAGCCTCTCGTATATTAAATAGTGTCTATTATCCTACTTAAAAGCCCAAACATCTTAAATTTTAAAAAAATGCAAATCTGTAGATATGCCAAGCACAGTTAATGAAAATTATGCCCAAAATCTCAAAAGTCCATTTTTTCGATTCGTCAGGTTAAACATTGATATTGATAGAAGTTGAAAAAAGCATCTAAAGTCATGTTCTTGCTTACAGATATTTTGTTTTTTTTCCAATAAGGATCAAAATTAAACCGGTTTACAAAACGGGTTCAACGCTAGGGCTCGCGAGATCACACGACCTGTGGCCATTAATATCAAATCCGTCGTAGCGATGTAGCTTCACGAGTGTACGACGACAAAGGCACATGTTTCTAACTAATATGCAAATTGGTTACCGGTGACAAAATTTTAAATAAACGCGACCCTATTTAATAAGAACACGGAAGCACGAGCAGACATGATAACAGCATTAAGATTGTTTTGGCAACATCAGAGCATGCCACGCGTCATCGTGCATAGTAGCTACACGATAAGTGCGAATTGAGAAATGAAGTCACTTCCTTCCTTGAAGAACGGAAATCAATGTAAATGTATTCATAAATCTTACAAAATTTTAGAAGGAAATCTTATGGCACGAGCACCGTCGTCTTATGGTCGCGAGTGTCGATGCCCTTGAGCCAAGAATAATTTGCATATTCATTGAAAAGTTCAAGCAGTACAATCTTGAAGTTATTTCATCCAATCACCTTGGGCTCGAATGGTGTCAATCGCTGCCAATAATGACAAACATTGGATTGAGAAGCTGTGCTAAAAATTACACCAAGGAGAAGGTGGTTTTCCATGAATTTATATAATCTTATTAAAACAACGACAACACAACGTGTACTGGTATGAAGTAATCCAAAACACGCGAAAACTAATTGAAGAATAATGTTGCGACGTGTGGCACTGGTATTTTTCTATTTTCAGTGTGAGTATTAATATGGAATATTTAACAATTTCACGTTTAATTTTGATCTGGAGCCTGTGTTCAACAGAGTATAATGGTAGCGAATTCTGTGCGATAAAATGTTTAGCTTGCTTCCAACTATATATGGTTATCTTAAACTTAGCGTATATTGGGGAATACACTGTGAATGAGTTATGATCATCTTAAATTTGATTCATTCTTAAATTTATTCTTGCATACGTAGAAATATTAATTACAGGGGTATCGGTATCGTAATTCCTTCATAAGGTCTCCCCATAGCGCGCAGTGACTAATCAGCTTTGGCTGTAAAAATAGTCTAACATGCCAGTCTAACAGAACTAGACTTCGGAAAGAACATTACGTCTTGAAAAAGTATTTCACACTGTTATCTTTCTTTGTATGGGGCTGTGATTGGTATGGTTTCAATAGTTCATCATGCCGCTATGTAAGTCACCTTCGAAACCCCCCAATGAGTATTACAAATTGAGTGAGGTTGAAATTTTGTGGCTGAAGTTTTTTTTTATATTTTGACTTTACACGGTGACTATATATTTTGACTTTGTAGGTGTTTTGCCTACATAAAAACTACAATAGCTAGAGGTCGGAATCAATCAATTGACCGACCAAATTTATCCTGCAGGCTTGCTAATTTAACCATTTTAACGAAAAGGGTTGCTCAAACGATGTATGATCCACTGTTATCGTGAGTAGTTGTTGATTCTGCCTGCTATTTTCTATATTTTTATCAACTTTATTTTAAGACATTTTGGCTACGAGTAGACAAGCAAGTGGCAAAGCCAGATAACTACGCAAGGAAGGGTGAACCACTGTTTTCAGAATATTATAGTATGGATTAAACTCATAAATTCATACAAGTATGTGACAAAGCGGATTAGGGTCGTGCAAATTGAAGCGTACTGAATCTGTAGGATCCTTTTGAAAAAATTCAATTGAGTGAATGGTTTCTGGCCATTCAGAAAAGAATGCCGTGCATTACATCTTAAGCCTGATTTATTGGAAAAATGAAATTTCTTCTCACAACATTTACCAACTGAGAAGTTGTGTGAGGTTTTAAGTATGTTTTTGAGGAGTAAAAAAAGATTGAATTGCTAGCATATTGCTCAAACTTTCTCTTACTAGATGTTCCTAGTGTGTTAAATTCTTAAAATATACCATTTTTGGCCCGTAGATCGGGTTAACTTTTTCAGGACGTGTTTCAAGTCTAATAAAAATAGGCCTGCAAGGTTCGTTAGCTGCTCCCAAGGGTTACTATGCGTGGGTTCTAGCCGCTATTTAAGAATTCCCCGGCAACAAACCCCGCAGGATGTTGGACCGACCTACGCTGCATATCTTAATTTTGACATTGTGTAGACCTACTGGCCTGCGCTACTGGCTGATGGCCGATAAAATACATAGAGCACAATTGCTCGGAATACAAATGTTATTTCAATTGTATTGATTTGACGAAAATTGTTCTGAATTGGACAAGTGTGGCTCCGGTCGTGTCAATATAAGTGAAATAAATAATTCATTAGGCTGATAATCCTGCCGACCGGGCCTGACCCGAACGGCCTGTGCAATACGGTTTGCAGTCGTTCGGTGCAAAAAGGACCGGTCATCGACTTTTTTTTCGCTCCTTCCGAAAACTATCTCCTTTAGCGCAACCCCGATTGTATTTGTTCCAGCTGGAAAGTAAACCTTCAGCTCCGAGATAAGGACTTCCGTGCTGCCGTTGATTGCTGATCAAATTCTTTCTCGGCGAGCTACTGGAAAGGACGGGCATGCCAGCTGTCGATGTTTTGTATGAGCGTACAATAAAACTCATCCCTTCCAGATAGTCAACGCCATTTGAGATACTATTTAACAGTATTAGGATCAGCACTCGAACTCGGAGAAGAGTCCAATAATCCTCTATTGTTTTGCGTCTTTTTCGATGCAGCATACCGCAATATTATTCTTATCAACCACTGCGACTGTTACGGTGAGGCACAGTGGATGTTAAGAGGAATCTCAAAATGAATCTTGATAAACTGTCACAGTAACACCTGCCTGTGTCAGACACATATTGTGCGCAATATTTTATGCTAGAGAACATTGATTAACACAAGCATATATTGTTTTACTTGTCAAAATGTAAATTTCGGTTAGTCAGTTTCATAAAGAATACTGCGGAACGGTATAATTGAAAAGTGACCTGAATTAGCGAGACAAGCACTTTCCACGTTCTGATCCACAAATGTGTAAAGGTTGCCGGTGCCAGCAGCAACAGAGGAAAACGTAATTTAAAAAGGATTAGATCAATTCACCACATAATCTCCCTTACAGCACTTCAGATGCATGGCTCTCTCCATCTGTACGATATGCAAATTAATGCAAATTTTCGGCAAACCCCTTTTTTACTAATGTCCAATGAACAATTCAAATAACACTGGCTTAATTACCTAGATTTGTGTATAGCATCTCGTTAAATTGATTGCCGTCTCATAACATTAATTGTGATTATGCAAGGTGTAAGGTAACAGTAAAGGGACAATCAAATCACGTATGTTAAGTATTCAACAACGCACCGTAAACAAGCAACAGTATGTTCTTCGTCTAGAAGCTATGAAGGTACCGATTCTATTAATACAAGCGGTGCCGTGTAGAAGCAGATTTAAAATAACCATTTCACCAACGGAGCTCCATTGTTTTGCAGTGCAATTTACAGTTACGTAATATTCAAACTTTTAATTCAAACAAGATTTCCGCTAACTCCACCCTGGCTTTAGCTATTTAAACAGTTGTAAAATAAATGCCCGGGGAATAATGTATTGTAAAATGTTTAACAAGCAGTAAAATGTGTCAAAAATATCGCACATTTGGGCCCATTCCTCACAACACGGGTCCGTTGAGAGTTTTGCGTTTGATTTGTTGTAATATTTCACGCGAACCAGCGCAACGTGGCGGATGAGTTATGGGGACATATTTGAAATTTATTGTTTTATTGCAATCGATCACAAGGCACAGAGCAGTTCCACCGTAGTTCGCCATTCAGCATTTTCGGAAGGTAAAAAAAAGCAAAATAAAAAACAGGACAAGAAAAATGTAAAATTTTCCGATGGGAATGCAAAAGTGCTAGATTATGTTGTTGAATATTCAAAATCTGATTCCTTTGCGGTGAGAATGGGAAATTTCCACATCAAACGGAAGTGGGGTTCCCGCCACCGTTGCCAAGATTACGACTTGTTGCACCGTGGATGGAAAATTTGAAATATTCCTCCCTCCAGGCACAATCGTTTGTAGGCATTGACGTCGGAATATGCCCCTGGCGAATCGACCAGGCAGCGGGGACGTGTAGATTTAAAGCGTAAAGAAAAGCACAAGAAATATGCTCACTTGCACGCTGGCCGACATGAAAAAGTATTTATTGACAACACGTTGAGGAATTTACGGCGTCATGTTTAACGGATGATTATTGATCATTTGCACTGGCTCGTTGGCATATATTATACCATTTGATTGTTCACTGCGTACAATGCTGTGGAATTTTTCATTAAAAGCCTCCATTTGCACGCTTAACTTTAGCTCATCGTGTCCGATCGAATAGAGTATCGAAAATTGTATATCCTGATTCGGTTTGATAGAGAACGAAAGTTACGCGATTTAAACGGAAAAAATCCTAAAACTCTCAAGACTATAAATAACAATCCATTCTATGTGACTGAATATGAAAAATCGCACTCCTGTTCACCTTAACGCAGGGAAACGAAAGTGAGGCCCTTTGGAATGCTATCCATCTCGAATTGTCATTCAACGGTGAGCACGAACTCATTCGTATCTAATCTTTGACGGAGGCCAAGACTCCTTGGGGCATGAATATTTACCAGCTCCCAAATGTTAAAGTCGCACATATTGCAAGGTCACAGCGTGAAATTGGATGCAAATCGACTTGTCCGGATAATAAATGGTCAGTTTTACGCTAGCCTCGGTTCCGGTACCGAATGGGGCACGCTAGCAACCCAAAACATGCCAATACAGTGGCATGTAACATACTGCCAGGTCGTATCTTTCTTTCTACGAGGAAAGAAAGGCTGCAGCTTCATTTATCACACAGGTTTATCTTAACGCAGCATGCAAAAATTTATTCACAACACGCAACAAATATATCGCCCGATATGTATTTTGACTTTCGCTATCCGAGGAAAACTCATCAATTATTTGCTGCTTTTCACCCCAAGAAACAAAATTTCCCAGCCATACAGTTCGCATTCACTCTCCGCTGTGGCCTGTTTCTTGCGCCTGTTATTGCTCTCCGGGCGATCCGGGGACCGGAATCCGCATCTAGCATCTAGCGAAATATGGGAAAACATTTATTGAACTTGTTTAGATTTTGTGGTGATAGCTCGCGGGCGCTGCTGCTGATGCTGCTGTTGCTTGGGTCGGGTTATGTGTGCGGTGGCTGGGGATGTAGTCTTCCCGCAAGGTGTGCACCGTCTGTCTTTTACAGCACTTGACACAACCCAACATATGGCACATTACGGCATTAAGAGCCACTATTATCGGTACGGTTTGAGGCGGTTTTGGGCCAAGGGTGTTCTCGAGACTTTTGGTTTTACAATTCGATTTTGACCATAAATAAAAAGAACCCAGATTGTGCCAATTAAATTTTAATCCGACACAGAGCCGCACGACGCTTTCCGGGTTTGAATCACGGATTTTCCCCTTTTTGCTGAGAAAAACGGCCAATCATGTGGGCTCGTATGTTGCTAGAGGGACGTGCATGTGTGGGACGGCATGATCAAGGACAATGATGGAAAGAGCGTGGAGTCAATATTGATGGAACGATATA
>JXXA01005782.1:0-23821 GCA_000956255.1 Anopheles punctulatus | reverse complement strand
CCCGTGTGACCTGCACTTGGAATTAATTTGCGTAATTGAAGCATGGCGAAATCTGTTTGGCAGCTGTTGTGTTGCAATAAACAAAAACGACCATTGCACAACGGGTCGAGCGAATCTTCACAGCTCGACAGCGTTGTCATTAATTATCATCGCTGCTCGTTAGAATCGCATTGTTACACCCGAGCGCTTACATAACGCATCTCGCCGTTCACTAGCCGTTGGCCGCCAACGAAATCGATTAACGAGTAACGACCAAATCATCAGCTGTCAAAATGGCGCAGCCACCGTGCCCGGTACCATAGTTCACAGTACAAAGTAAAAGCCACAGACTGCTCTTCTGTTCTCCCGTCGAATGGACAGAGATACGCTAATTAACACTAATGGTTATCGGTGCCGATACGATGCTTCGGATTGACGTGTCGTGTCAGTCGTGTTGGCCCGCAGCCCCATACCGTGCGACAATGTTGCTGGAAATGACAATGTTGTTGAGAGAGAAAATCTCTCATACGGGTTCGGCACATCGACGGCACTCGATCGATTGGCCTTGAATGCTAAAATTCAGAAAAAATACGTGAACCATACTGTTGCAGCTCCCACGAGGCTGGTGCATTTGAGGATAAGGGTTTTGTGAAGGGAAGTTTGCATCCCTGTTTCTCTAGAACTTCTGGAGAGAATCTCCATTTGCCAATTTCCCAAATAGCTCTTACAACATTGACGCAACCAAGCGATTCGTGGAATAAAATTTCAACCCGTTTGGGAAAAGAAAAATACGAAAACCGTGCGTACACGCACGCAAGCCCAAGTTTACGATCCCGATTCAGGTAGCTGGGATCCACCAAAATTCGTTCCCTGCGGAGGGAAAAAAAAACACGGGACGCTTCGGAAAGTACACCTACGTGAGCCACCCAACCACGTCAGCCAAAACGGAAGGTTCCATCACAATCCAATTAAACTAGCACACAATCAAATTGCGGGCACGTCGAAAGGCACGTCCCTTTTTTTTTGTCCCAGCGCCAAACGACGACCCTTTTGTGGACGCCCCAAGAAGGTTTCCGTTCGCGTTTTCGTATCTTATAGCTTCATTTCCCACGAGTGGGTCGTGTTGTCGGGGCGTAAAAGCTTCTCGCTTTAAAACGCACCCTCTGCAGCACGGCGAACAAAGCGATGGGCTGTCCGTAGGTGCGTGCGTGTAGTTTCCGTTAAAGGGTTCGTTGATCCGCTGGTTGAGGATGCCGAGAAGTTTTAATATCATTTTGCACACATTTCCGGCTACGAATTTGGATCGGACGTCCGCAACAAATCTGTGTATCACTCCGAAACGGCGGCCACTAATATGAGCGACCGGAGCGGGCCTGATTGGGCCATCAGCAACAGGGTGGTGTGTGCGATTGTGCACGAGAAGAGCAGGCAGCATAATAATACCATCGCATTCAATCTCGCCTAGCGACGGGCTGATCGGTTATTGGAAAGGACGCCAGGAGTGGCGAAGATAAAATGAAGAAAAGGTCCACACGAGGGACCATGATGGCGGTATAATATTACTCGATTATTTATGAAGAACTTGACCCTACCTTCACGGAGCTGAGGACAACTGACGGCAGGACGGGATGGGGGGTGATAAAGCTCATAAAAAATCGTAACAATAGCACCGGTCAACTTCAGGCTGACCGTCCGGAGGTTGCGCTAGTGACCCGGCCAGCTAGGGGAAAAAATGGAACGCACATCATAGCAAACTTCATAATCATCATCAAGAGTTGATGATGATTTCTTCACCGGGAGTGACAGCGAAACGATTCCATCTCCACCTTCGTCCAGCAGCCCGGTATTGCAGCAGGACATTCGATGCTGCGGCGAATAGAAAAGGCAATGGGAAGGAAAAGTTTCGCAATATTCTTCACTTTCACACTGTCACTGCCAAAGACACGAGGAGCATTTCTTCCGATCGGTACTTCATGTTTGTGTATGGGTTACACGCTTGAGAAGTCATCTTTGACCCTTTTTAACAGCGGGTTCGAACCCCATTTTGACACTTTCGACTGTCAGAGATCAAAACCGCAAAACGTTCGCTACCACCTACTCCGCCGCATCCGAGCTTTCTAAGTCCGCAAACCGCGTCGAACCGATTCGACGGAAACTTTGGAGCACCACTTAAATTTCGCAATATTCCTGCCTTTCCTTCCTCACGCCCAGTATTTCTGTACAGCCGCCTTCGATCTCAAAGCAGTTAGTATATTCGAACTGTCAAAAACAAGTTTCCATCGGTGACTCTTAGAAGATGGTTCGTCTAGTTTATCTTCGTCTTCTTTTGATCCTGTGGTAAACTACGCTTCTTTGAATGTTTTTAAAATGGAAAATAAGCTATGCTTTATTATCGGTTTGCGTCGATTTAATGTTATTGTACTAGTTTTCTGTGTTTATTTCAAACCAATCGCTCTCGTAGGCATAATAGGTTTTTTTTATAATTGCAGCGAACGTTTTTATTAAAAACATTTTGAACAGATGTTGACTGTTATCAATACTGTAAGAACTAAATATGCTTCCTGAATCGATCACTTTATGACCTTATCTTTATTATAAATGCATCTTCACACCTTTCTATTATTTTAAAATGGTTTTTTTTTATCGTCTCCGGCATTAAAATGATGGACAAAGGCAAGCGGATGAAAACCACTTTGCGGGTTGTCTATAAGAATGCTCCAAAGTGTGTTGCTGAAGCACTCAACCGAAATTAGTTCGATAATTTTATTTCGTTCCACGGCCGATCGACAAACGGTGGCGAATGTTTTTCGGAAAACACAACCCGAAACACAATCTCTTCATAAAGTTCACCCCATCCCGGACGAAGTGCTTTCTGGACAGGAAGAAACGTTCATTCCTCTAATGGCACTCCCGCACATGACTGCGTCATCTTCGCCAACTTTTTTACCGACCCGGAAGAGGTTTTTTTGTTTCTATTTTCATATGAACTTTGTACAAAAGGTAAAGAAAAGGTTGAAACAGGTTGATAAATTTTATTTGACGCCCGGATAACTTGACCTCGTTGCCAGAGGGGAGAATCCTATTACCAAATGCTTCATCAGTAGCAGCCCGCAACCAAATACCACTTTCTGCATAGAAAAGATTGCTCGGAAGAGCTAACTTCTAGGATGGCGAATGCGTTTTAACACTTTTGACGAACGCGACCTCACTGGCTCCCGCACTTATCTAATGGTGTCGGAAAACAGGTCCGCTCGCCGTCAAAATGAGAACCTTGTTTTAACCTGTCACAAAACGAGCCCCCAAACCCCGGATAACCTTTCCCCGGCAGCTGCACGTGCCAGATAAGAGCGAGAGCCGGTGGTGGTGGTGGCGGTGGTGGTAAGATTTCTGTATAATTACTGCGCTAGCAACAGGTTTCCAAGATTCCTTGGATTGGGTGTATGTATGAAGTTTGCAAGTTCACCGAAAGCGGATTCGGTTGCTGAAACCGTTGCTGAGAAGGGTCGGACGGTTGTCGAAAGTTGGCAGGTCTGATTTTGTAAGAAATCCACTTTAGCGGACTTACTTAGGGGACTTATGGGTAAAGAGTGTACAACATGATTAGCGAGCGAGTGTTTCAGCACTGATACGGTGAAGAGCACTCGTTTTTGTTTTTTTTTATTCGTGGAATTTGTGCCTTTCACATGCGTTTGCTGTTTTCTCCGTTGGATGTTCTAACAAGCCAATTTTTCGTCATTTTTTTTCTTTGCAGATCATTTCATCTCGTGCAGAATTTTGAATCCAGATGCAGTGTAGTTTTCATGACCACAGATAGTGAATTGTCGCCATCGCGAACACAACCAATCGCTTCGACGTGCATTCGACTGATTCGGACGTTGAAAAACGAACACATCCATATTCCGCTAGTGGCAACGGACGTGTAACGAGCCCTCGAATGTACCACAAGCACGGAACCGTAGATGTGAAGCTATTAGCCGATCTTGGGTACATAGCCGACCGTCTCCGGAACCTTGAACAGAAGTGGGATTTGACTGAGCTGAAGGATTTGCACCGGCGCATCGTCCTCAAGTTCGACGATCCACCGACGAGCGTACTACGATTGCGCGACACGCTAGCCCACTCCCCGACCGTACCGCCTGGATCTCCGGAGCAGCAGCAGCAGCAGCAGGAGGAGGAGGTGGAGAAAGTGGAGCATCAGGGTGAAGAGAAAGATACGGAACAAGAGATATCTGGGCCGGTCGTGATCGTTGGTAACGAAGATCCAACTCCCTGCTTGGTGGTTGAGGAATGTTCGGAAGAGTCTGAAACCAGCGTAGGAACCACTGGAGATGAAGCTATTGATAAGTGTGATCAAGGCAACGACCGGAACGATGCTGGAGATGTTGACGAGCGAGTTAGCAAACTAGACAAGTTGGAAGATTTAGTAATAGCGTTCTATCACACTTGTGGTCGGCCCGAAGCATCCGGGTGTGTATCGGAACTCAAGGGGAACGAAACAGTCCAAGACGGAGCGGCATCGCGCACAAGACCCAGAACCAAAAAGAAGCTGTCGAGAACGAAACCGAACGATCGAGAAGGGCCCGGTACTTCGCCATCACACCAAGGTCAGCAGCGGAGACACGAACCAGACCGTGAACGTACTATGAACGAAGGCGCTGACCTGGACCAGGATCGGGATCTTCTCGCGAGAGTACCATCAGCACCATCGACCTACGCCAGTGCCGTGCCAGTGAGCGACGGTCGACAGCACTCGCAGCCGCTGCGCTCCATACACGAAGACGCGATCGGAACACAGACGACCATCGATCGGGATCCAACGCTCGACGACGAGGAAGATACGGCCACGCTGACGGCGGAAACGAGTAGTGAATGCTGCAGCCAGCGGACGGTCATCGCAGTGGCGGAGGAGGAAGAACCGGCTCCCGCCACCGATCCGACCGAAACGGGTGGTGCCGGCAGTGACACGGCCACCGACAACGACGACGGCGGCGACGACGACGACGACGACGACGATTCGGGAGGTGATGCGAACGATGAGGCGGATGCAGGCGATTCGTACAATACCCGAAGGTCTACGCTAGAGAAGGACTCGTCCACCTCGTCGCGCCGGTGTTCGCTCGGTGGAGAGTTTGAGACGGAGCAGAACCGACGGTTGCGGCGTCGCCTGTCCGAGCTGACGAACAACTTCTGCACGCCAAAACAGTTCCAGCAGCTGTGCGACAACCTGGACAGCATCACCGACAACGATCTGAAGCTGCTGATACGGGAGCTGAAGCGCAAGATCGAATTTGCCGAAAGGATGAACTGGCTGTGTGAGTACTTACGTTGCAATGCTGCTACACGTCCTTCATGCTTTCATTGGCTATCTTAGCGGGGAAATCGGATCAGACCCTGACATATTATATTTAGAACCGTTGTCGTTAAGAATGCTGTCACTGTCGCATTCTTTATGTCTCGATTGCTCTTTAAACTTGAAATGAAGCATACCGGGATCAAATTGAGGGCAAGCTCGTTAAATTTATATTGAATCATCTATGCTAAACCCATCAATGCTCCCAAATTACAGCCCAACGCAAGGTAGGCAATTTTTAAATCACATCGTGTGCGTCATTACGGTAGGATTGAAACGTTATGTGTTTTTCTTCTTTTTTTGTTTCGAACAGTATCTGTTTTTCGCCCACTTAATCTTGTCCTGTTTGCAGGCGTTAATCCCTAACGAAGCTTTTCCTTTTCCTACCAGATACGTATTAAGCCCTTCCCTTAACGAGCTTAACGAAGCTAGACATTCCATCGTTCGCACTAATTACCGGGTTGACCTATTTCGCTGAAATCTGATACCCGTATCCGATCCGAGCTTAATCAGGATGGCGTGCGTGCGCTCGTGCATGTGGCTAGCTTCAGGCATGTGCAGGATGTGGGTAACATGGTGAATAAACATCAGCAACCATTTGTTTTCGGCCAAACCTAATCCAGTTCAGGAATAGGTAATTTACTCTTTGATGGCCAATCGTGCGTAAAATTATTGCATTACAACGAGGCACTAAACGTGTGCTCGCATAACCTACTCCCTCCAGCATAACTGAGCCGTTATAAAAAATTGTGCTCGGAAGTTTGGCTTCCACCAGTATTTGGCGTTTGGTGTACGAGTACGCAAAGCCTTCGAACAATTGTTTCGACAAATTGCCGCTGGGGCTGCGTATAGCTTCGTTCGAAGACTTAATTTTTTTTAGAAGCAATTTAACGATACAATTTCCAATTTCCAGAGCGCAACGCATGGATTGCGCTTGAACGCAAAGCAAAAACGACATCATGTGCACATGAAATGCTATCGCGTAACAAGAGCTCGTAAACAGTGGCATAAAGTTGATGGCTTATGTTCCGCGCGGAGAGTTCCCGGAGGATGGAGGAAGCTGAGACAAAGGTCTAGCGCTCTTTGTTCGTTGCGAAGGGAAAAAGGGAGCCTACGCTAGGGCTGGTGGAGATGGAGGCATTCAAGTATTTATTTTTATTTTCTCCTCCTGCCTCCTGTAGCAAGCTGCTGCTGTCTAGTACTGTCTGCATTCACAACCAAATCCTTACAAGGATCAAAATCAAATAAAATTACTTTATCGCTTGTACCGTAATTTGAAGGACGGTCAGCTAGAGGACGATTCGCTTTCGCTACCACCGGTGTTCCGCCGGAGAATAAAGGAAACACACGCACTCTGCGTCAACGTGCCGTTGCCCAATCGGAAGCGCCCTGCTCCCATCGATAAGCGATTAGATAAACGATCTGGGTGGTTTTTTTTTTGAGGAAATTTTCTCGATAGCGTCTCGCTTACTTCTCGCTTTCGGAGAAAAATCCGGTGTACGGGTAGCAAACGACATGTTCACAAGGCACGGCTAATGGGTAATCAGCTCAGATGTTCTGCCGGGTCCAGGTCACAATGGTATAAGCATTTTATTTCTTTTTCCAGTAATGCCCGAAATGCCCGTTTGAGCCGTGCTTTCTTGCACGAGAAGCAGATGTTTCCGGATCATTGGATCGGTTTTTTTTCTTGTGTGTTATTTTTCGGTGTCACATTAATCGGTTATGATGATGGAATTTGGTGCTGCAAATTGAACAAAACGATGAGTTTGATCGCTTTTCCACAATCTTTATGCACATCGGGGAACAGGAGTTGCCATCCACAGTTGATTTAAATCACAAGTTTGAGACAAACTCTGTATTGCCTTCCTTATATCATTGGAAATTTGCAGTTTATTTCTATTATATTTGCTGGAAATGTAAATTTTTTGGGTATTATCATTAAAAATTCTACATCCTACATATTATTTTATTATGTTGATAACTCCAGCCAGCCAATGCTGACTAATGCAGCCGATAGCATAGAGTAATCAATCTTCCCCGCGGGAGATACAGCTTAGCCGAGTTTATCAGACCCATCAGACACTTTTAGATGCCGCTGGCGAGTAATAGGGTAACGACTTGCGTAAATCTAACAACAACAACAGCAATAACAACAACAAAATGGAGAAAAAATAACTGGATGAAGCCACCAGATGGAGAACCAAACGACCGGCACCGGCGAAGTTGCGATCACTATCATGCTCGTCGGAGCCGTGTAAAAGGATAATTGGAAGCAAAAGCTAACGGGGTTACATTTCATTCGGCATTCAAGCCCGGGAAACGGGTCCATCCTTCCTGGCCCATCCGCACATCCCGCAAGTTTCCGCTTATCAACCCTACACAATTGGGAGGAAAAAGCAGTTCGCACCGTTCGGGCACCGGTTGAAGATTGATGGTTTGACAGTTGAAAATGGCAGATAACGCTCGCAAACCAGCATGTAGCAAAAGCGTGGATGATGGTGTGTGTGTGAGAGATAAAGAAAAATCATCCAAACGTTCGATTCACGCAGGTACGCACGTTCATCAGTGCTGTAAATTTGGCATGAAATAAACGAGCAAAAAAAAAGAGAGAAGAATGATTTTTCATCGAACCTTTTATGGAAAAATGTACACAGTCTGCCCCTTTAAAAATAAACACATACACACAAACACACACACACACACACACTCACCTCTAATGATCATCCTGGCACATCCCAAATTCGCGTCCTGGTGCTGATGATGCTTTAAGTTATCATGTGTCTGTTTAGTCTCATTAAATTCTATTTGTTTTTCCAGCCTGGTGCCACGGTGCGTCATTAAATTGGGCACCGCATTGGGAAAGCGGTTCGTATCAATCATCTTCTCCGGTTTCCGAGCGCACGGTGACTGATAATCGTGATCAAGGCCGTAAATAGAGTCGATAATTTATCCCGATCAATTATGTCATTATTATCGGTGGGATGTAACGACTGAACGCGCGTGGTTGGGAAAATTAATCGCACACGTCCGTGGGATGGGATCCCATTCATCCCTGAACGCTTTTACTAAAGCCAAAACGATCAATTATTATTTCGTGAGAAAATAAGGATTAAAGTTCAGGAGAAATTTTTCGCATCTCAACCACGCACGAAATCAATCAACCACGTCGAAGCAGATGTTGGTATTTTTAGACCGAACGAATTCATCTCACCACCGGTTTTGATGTATTAATTTTATATCACTAGGTCCTTTCTTTCTAGTTCTTAAATTGAATGCAGACGCTTCAGTATGTGTGTGATTGCACAGGAGAAGTGTAAAGTTTGCTATTGAATCAAGAACAATAGGATTCGTTTTCTCGTAGGGGATCTGTTTTCCACCTCTCATCGTAACTATCCATTGCAAATTAAAAGCTCCATGGTAACGGGTTCCGGGTGTCGCACGACTACCATTTTCGTTGCATCATAACAGAAAATTCTCGTGAATTGGGTCCAGTAGATTGTTCGATACCGTTTCCGTGGCGTATTGTCCTGGAAATAGTGGTATCTGCTTGAGGCTGTTCGTGTCGCATTTGTTGTTTTATTTTATTTTTTTTGCTAAGCCAAATACAGAAGCTATTGTTTCTCTACGCTATCGCTGCCCGCTATGGTGCACGGAACGTTCGAAGCACGTGTCTGCTCCCGTGGTATTATTACTAGCATCCGGTTATTTTCATTTCGATCGTCTATTCCCAGCATCCCGGGGACGCATATTTGTTTGATACGGTTGTATTGTTGTTCATTGGCGTAGAATTTGAGCTCTCCGGAATAGATTGCTTGCAGGCACCAACAGGGCTCGGACTGTGGAAACATGAGATCACTTACACACCTATACAATTGGGCATCTCCGTTGGGCCGACATCAATATTCAATCATTGTTGCGTACACATGCGATATAGCGACGTTCAGCAACCCATTCATTTAAGCTTGCTGATGGAGTTTCCCTACCGTTTGGGATGCTTCTTTGCGAACCAGTACAAGCCGAGGGTACGCCGGTTCGGCAAAAGAAACAAGTGAAATCTTCTTTTGTTAGCGCTCGGTCTGTGGCTGAGATAGGATGCTACATTTTTTTCCCTCCTAACAGCATCCAGCCCGGTAACGTCTGTACAGCTGGCGATCCATGAAAGGAACGTATTCAACACGGAGGACACTCTCCGTATGTACACAATGTACGTACAGGTTTTGAGAAAATAGAAGCAGAAACGCTAGAAACCCATAACTTGATTTATGAGCCTGTTCTTGTCACTTTGAACTGGTGTTCGGAATCGAAAAAAAAAATATGTTGGTGCATTGTGATTTAAGATTTAAAGCACATGAGTTTTCTGGAGTTGTTTAACAGCTTTACTCAATGTTTACGTCCAATACCGCACACATTTTCATATGTCTAATGCTCCAATAAGATCTCTTAATATTGATTGTAATAAAATCGTAAATACTAAGTTGAAAATCTGCCCAATTTCATTAAATTTACTTCTCACATTATCCAATACGTTTACATTCCAGGACACCTTAGAAACGTTGCGTGTGCATGCGATTTATTTTCACTCTTAACCAAGACAAAAACTTTGTTTGTGCTGTCGATACGGCGATAGATCGACATTTTAAATCGACAAGCTTTCGTAATCACTTGTCCTCACTGTGGTGACAAACATTTGCTTCCTTGGATTAATTTTCCACTAATAAAAAAAAAGTTAGACACCAACGCAGAACTACTGTTTTGATGGGGTCGAAGAGCGGAAAAAGAAATGGCAAGCAACATCAGCATTCACGAAGAGGGTGAAGTTTCGCATTCCATTTCTGTACTCCGTCCCACACTCGGCTTCAACGTTGCCACTATTTTTAATCCTCTTTACTGCCTATCAGCGTTCTGGTGTTGTGTTGACGAGAGTGTGTTTTCCTTTTTTTCCATTCCATTATAAATTTTTAACCCCCGGCACGTCTCGGCATCTCTTCCGCATTCCTTCGCAGGTCTATCGAGCAGACCGCGCGGTCCACCGCATCGGAAAACTAGCCTACCAAAGCACTCGGACGTGAAGAAGCGCTTCCTGGAGACGTGCGACACGACACTGTCGGACGAGGTGAAGGCCGCCCTCCGGCTGCCCGCGTTCGATTCGTACGAATGGGAGGACTGGGACGTGATCCACCTGATGCAGACGATGTTCGTCGAGCTGAATCTGCTGGAGAAGTTCAACATACCGATCGGGACGCTGCGCGAGTGGCTGTACGAGGTGTACAAGCACTACAACGACGTGCCGTTCCACAACTATCGGCACTGCTTTTGCGTCGCCCAAATGGTAAGTAGCTCCCCGACGCAAATTGTGGTTTCTTCGTCCAGTGCACGGGGAAAATCCACCGATTCACTTTGCACTTGCTTCGATCGCTTGTTGCCGTTGCCGTGCCGCCCAGGACCGGAGTCGGTAGACGATAAAGTTGCCTTATCTAATAAAAGCTCCACCGCTTGGAAATCCGCTTGGATTCCCGTTCTGCCGTGCACTCCCGGAGCGGCAAATTGGTTGTGGATTATATTTGTTCCTTTCAATAACCACAACGACCATTGTAAGCCTTTGGTATATTAATCCCTTCCATTAGCCGGGGAATCTCTGTGGCTGATTGAATAAACAGCGATGAAATACATCATTCGGTTCTTTCCATTCCATTGCAAAGATTATGTAACGTTGTGTAGTTCCTCAGCCTGAAGATGCGACCGCCTTATTCCAACCAATGAAGCTCTGATAATTTCAAGCATTGTATACTGTGATCATGATTTTTTTTCAAGTAGTACAAAACGGGAATCTGTTGAGGAAATTTGATAAAAAAGAAAGATTTTTTAATTGGTGCAATAAAATAGCATCAAAAACGTTCCTATTAGGCTGCATCTCCTACAGAATGGTCCTCTTAACTCAGGGAAAAGCATCACGGCCACCAGTAGTAAGCGCCAAGCGATCCTTTTACTTACCGGTGCATCCAATGCCGCGGCATTTGGTGTGTAAAAAGAGCATCCAACTGTTACAGCATTCCACGAACATTCAACGGAATTCGAAACGAGCGAAGCCGAGCTAATAACTGCTAACCGAGAAGATTACCATCCTTGCATGGCGAGACACACTGGCACGATACTCGAACCGGTGAGTGCTCTAGTACGCGAAACGAAGCGAATTCAGGTGGCAATCTAATCTGGCAAACGGATTTTACCGCCGTGCTTCGGTACTTGCAGCCGGAAGCTGCCAGCGAGAGCACATTGCATTTCGTCGCATTTAATTAGCGTCGGAACGAGCACGACCATTTGAAACCGAGGCACTTTCACTTTTTTTTTGCTTGCCATGGGAAGTGCTGTACATCGTGCACTATTCTGTCCTAATTTAAATATGTCACCCGGTGGCGGTGTCGAAGCGTTGCTTGTTGATGGCTTCGTGCTGTTTTCTATGCACCACGCTAGCGCTACCTTTTCTGCATTCACGTAAGCACACGGTGATGATGGTGTTGCGATAGTGGCGGGAAGGATAACAATGGGAAAAATGACATCCATCAGTTCCACTTGATCGCTCAATCCATCAGACTACTCAAACCCAAACCCGATGGTGACATAGTGTCCGGGCATTTTAAGTTTTCTATGGCCGGCACGTACTCCTTGCTTGTTGGGAGTACAGGTGCTACCAATTTTTTTTAACTCGCTTCTAGAGTTGTAGCCCATTGGGACGTTCTTCTCACCTGCCCACTCGGTGGAATAAGACACACGCTCCGAAGGGTGACGAATAGACATAAATAAATTGATGTCCTTCCGTTGCGCCCGGTGGGGTTCGCTGTGCATGATGGATGATAAAATTTGCATTGCAATCGACTTCAGGCGAAGGCAAGCGAAAAGGGCACATGACGCATTACGAGGAATGCAGCAGTCACCGACGTGTGTTGTGCAGTATTGGCATTATTCATTCGGGCTCGCCGAGTGCCATTGACTAGGATTCACTTCTGATGCATCCGGTGTCGTTCTAATAGAGGTACCGATTGAGCTGCTTGATATGCCATTTGACCTAGACATGGGGCACATATTGTGTAACTCCATTAGCGAAAATCCGGATTGAGGTTCATGGTGAACTATGTCTACAATACAAATGTCAACTACGAAGAAAATACCTTTCAGTGATGCTCGAAGCGTGAAACGACTTTGCATCTTAACTTCCGTCATCTACTCTTGACTCATCGGGGTACATATACGCGCGTTTCGAGTAAACAGTAGCGGAAAACCGACATTGATTAATGCACGCGATGTGCACTCTGGTGGATGCTGCCGTTGGAGTGCATCCGTGAAATATTACAACCCGAATGGTAAACTCATTTCCGCTAATTGTCGCTATGGCCACACCTGTGGGGAAGCAATGCGTGAATGCGAGAGTGCAAGCAGATGTTTCCAGTGAAGAAAATTTATGGCAAGCCGGAACATTATGCGTAGACTAATTGTAATCATTCGGATGGTTTTGCCCCAGGACCAGGTTTTAGATCTTGCGTGTTTGTACCGTTTGGAATTGAAATTACAGTCCCATTCATTAGAGCGCTATGTGGACAGCATATTATTCATGTTTAGCCACACATTGCTCTGCTTTATGCGTGTGATATTTCATTCGTAATCTACATCTACGGGATGGAATTATATTACAGCCTACTGCGTACCACAAGATAACTACGGTATCCCATTGCGAACTTTTTGAAACATCAAAGTACCTTGGTAAAACATGTTCGGTTGCACACTAGAGAACTATTTTTACTACAGCAGCACATTTATTCTACATTTGCATACTGTCACCACAATTTACACTTCTATTAGAGCTTCTTCGCTCGACTCTTCATTGCTGAAGCCGCCGGGATTTACCGCCTCGCTAACGCACGAGTTGTCCCAAGCATCTGAACCGTCACCGTCACCGGTGTTCACTTCTGTGCTCGCCTCCAGCAAATCGTCCTCTTCCTCGACGAGCCGCTTCAAGTAGGCCAACTCATTCCGGGACAGTGGTCCAATGCCGACGCGTTGATCGAAGTACGGCACCGCCGGTTGTACTGTGGATTGTGCATAGAAATGTCAAACTAAAAACGGTCAATTGCACACACACGCACGCACGCACGCACCTGTTGAAACACACGGCAGAAGTAAGGTAGTTGCCCCGAAGAGCACAAGAAGACCTAGCGTCAAATGCCTCATACTGAACGTTGAACCGGTAGGTCCGATTTCTCACAAGCGTCTGTTCAGACTTCATCAGCTTCTTGAGCGTTTTATATGCAATATAATGGACGAGTCGATTGGATTGGATGGATGGAGATGGCTCCCAGTAGATTTCCTGTGATTGTGATAAACAAATTGGTCACCATCGGCGTGGGTGAAACGATATCCCAATGTAATCAAGCACCGGATCGTTACGGGCCCATATCACATACGGTGCGGTGATGATGAATCAGTGCCGACAATTATCGTCTCATCCGGGTATCAACGCATCCGTAACGCGTCGGTAAACTGTTTGGGGACCGCACGGGGTGGTATTATTCTTAGGCAACAATTTTCTCACCATGTGATTCGTTCTCATCAATCCCTCTTGTTTGTTGTTTCTCATTACAGATGTACGCCATCGCCTGGCACACGAACCTGGTGCAGCGTCTGGGGGAGCTGGAGGTATTGGTACTGCTAGTGTCCTGCATCTGTCACGATCTGGACCATCCCGGCTACAACAATATCTATCAGATTAACGCACGGACCGAGCTGGCGCTGAGGTATGTCTGCCGGACGCGACCACGTCACAAACGCGACGGTTCAATCGGCATGCCAATTGTTTAGCCATCACTCCCCGAGAGCATACCTTTTGAATGCAACTAATTAGGACGCGTCACCGTGTCCTGGTCGAGAAGGTCTAAATTTGGACGATAATGATAGTGCCCAAAACGGGCGCGAGATAGAACACGTCACGAACGTGCCTTTCCACCGAGCACTTGAAGCGGACTCCGACGAGTTTCGGGACACTGCTGCTTGCTCACAAACACGGCAGCATCAAATTTTCGCCGAATGTTCCCTGAACAAAGATGCCACCGCCACAAATGACAACATGGTGAAGTTCAGACCATGTTGGCCTACGTGCGGCCTACGTGTTGCGAAATATTTCGAAAGTTCTCTGTTTCTCGACCACCGGCTCCTCGCTCACGGCCCAACAAAGTAAGAGCCAATTTGTGTAAAGTTTGAACGTTTCCCAACCAACGCTGCCCTGGCCGTCCTGCGCGCTAGGCTTCGACCTATTTTTAAAGCTTTAACAGTGAAGCAATTTCAGTGAACCTGTTGGTCAGCCGGAGGAAATACTTTACGTAGTACTTTGCACGGTCGAAAAGTTCGGTTTTAACTTCAAACCTCAGCAACCACGGCAAACTTGTTACGCACGGTAGTGTGAGAATGCATACTCTGCCCATCGCTGAAGAACTTTTTCAAACCAAATTTAGAACAAGCATACTTTCCATTAGCTAATGAAGGAGTACTCACGAGGATGGCTTATCGAATCGAACGAACAGTATGGCGAAATTGGCCTGATTTTTCGATTTTGCAGGCTCGTAAATTCTGGGATTTGGTTTGCTCTAATAGCTTGTTACATCACATTGGTGATAAACTTCAAACGGAATCACTTCTGTAGATAAGAGCTAAGGATCCATCACACATGAATTACTAATTGCAATGAGTAATAAATGTTACCCTATTTAATTTCAAATCAAGTAACTCGGGTATGAATGGTAATAATATACTATTTCCTTTGACTAACTATCTAAAGCATTGTTTCTAGGTTGTGAATTTTAGAACTAATTATTTTATATTCTAAAAAGATTCTACGCAACGTTGTGATAAAACATCCTCGAAATTGTCACACTCTTTATAACTATAAATATCATGTTAGACGATTGTTTGAGAACGGCTCAAGAAAAACTGTTTTCTGACTCGCACACAGACATAGCAATTTTATTATAGTTATAACAAAATAACTATCCCCGCGTTGGGATAAGAAGTCATTACAACTAAAGTAACAAAATAATCGGCTAGCTCACGTGATCCATACAAATTCAAGTAATTAGCATACATTAAAAAACGAATTCCTTTTAGGAAAACTACGAATAAATAAACAATGTCAAATGGTCAAATGATGCATTGAACAGGTCGAATCACTCCTATGCATGCGCTTTTCGGACTGCAAACTACGTATCCCGGAGTTTGTCGACTGCACAACGTGGTTGAACCATTTGTTTGTTCAATTGGTGCCTTTCCGCTTCATTGCCTGCATTCCTGCGCTGCACGCCAACCGCATGTGTGGCTCCCATGTGCAATAAAAAAAATCTGTGGCAAAAGGGACTTCCAGATCGATGAGCTTTGCTTTCCGATTCCCCATCGGTCGTTCTGCTCGTGCTGACGTACTGGATTACAGAGGGGAGGAGGGGAGAGGGAAAGCGAGCGATGGGAATAAAATCATACGCGAATCATCCTAACCCGGCAATAAAGCTCCCATTTCGACAGCTTGCCGTTCGAATGTGTGATGTGGTCGATTACTAAATCCAGAATAGGGAAAAGCACACCATCTATCAGATTGCACCGTTATACAAGATTTTTTTTTTCGTTTGATGCACGATATGGATGCTTGTTTTTTTACTATTTGTTTCTCGTTTTCTTTCCCGTTTTGCATCGACAGGTACAATGACATTTCACCGCTGGAAAATCATCACTGTTCGATCGCGTTCCGATTGCTGGAACATCCGGAATGTAATATATTCCGCAATATGAGCAAGGAAATGTACAAGTAAGTTGAAACGAAAGCTAGTAATCGTGTGCGTCAGATACTGGAAATCCAAGATTTTTCAACAACAACAAAAAAAAGAATTCTGAAACTTTGCTCCTGCCGGCTCAGCCCGATCGCCTCGTTTTCGCTAGAAAGGAAACCTAGCGACGACCTCGATTTTCGTCCCAACGTGTGCCGGGATCAATGATCGACGAAAATGGTATTTAATTGCACGCTCCCAGTGGCCAGTGCGGCCAGTTGCGCGTACCGGATGCTGTACCGGACTCGCGAAGACGTGAAGACGAATCTAATTGGTACGCGACATCTAATGATGATTAATGGATGGCGTCTAAGCAGAGCGACACGTTGAACCAAATTACTCACGCTGCAGCGTATGGTGCGAAAAACCGGATCCACCGTACAGGTGCCCGCGTGTACGCCCTGAAGTGTAATTGAAAGTGAGATTGGACATCGGTCCAATCACACCACCGCCACCAAGCTGTTGTCACAAGTTCATCACGAGCCGCTCATTAGCTCCCGCGGCGCGGACGAGACGAAGTATCGAGGTGCGAATAATTACACCCTTCCCGAGGCTAGCACAGCTTGCTGCGGTTGTAAAACGGTTTCCAATCGCGAGAACTAAATGGCGCCAATCGGGATGAGGACGGCCGGCTTATGCGCACGTGTAGTCAGCAGCAATTTGTGGCGTGTGCCGATCGCCTAATCGACGCTCCACTTTACCTTTCATTCGCAGAGACGTACGCGAGGGAATTATCCGGTGCATATTGGCCACCGATATGGCCCGACATAACGAAATCCTCACCCAGTTCCAAGAGGCTACTCCCGAATTCGACTACACCAACAAAGTGCACACGAATCTGGTGAGTATTGCGTCACCTGCCGTGTCGTGTTGTGCTCCATTAATGTGCCCAATTTTCGCATCCCGCCCCAATAGCTCTGCATGGTTCTGATCAAGGTGGCGGACATCTCGAACGAAGCCCGCCCGATGGACGTGGCGGAACCGTGGGTCGATCGGTTGCTGCAAGAGTTTTTTGCGCAGAGTGCTGCGGAAAAATCCGAAGGTCTTCCGGTGACTCCGTTTATGGATCCGGACAAGGTGTCCAAACCGGGCAGCCAGGTGCGCTTCATCGGGCTGGTTTTGTTGCCGCTGTTCGAGGCGCTCGGTGAACTGTTGCCCGAACTGACCGATCTCATCATCACGCCGGTGCGAGTCGCACTCGACTACTATCGGTGGGTGGAACGTTGTTTTATGCTACCTTTCCAGAACTAATCGTAACACTATGATTCGCTTTTAGCCGTCTCAACGATGCCGCCAACAAAACGCGTCGATCGATCGCCGAAGCGGAGGCTGCGTCGTCCGAGAGTGGTGGGTCACCCCAGCTGCCCCGCTCGCAGTCCGGCATCAGCGTCAAGTCTCGACGTAGTATTCCCTCGCAAAAGTCCGCATCTCGCACGTCTGTTGATGAGCCTATTTTAATTGCAGCCGAACTGCACGATCTACCCGAGGGCAGCGAAAGCGGTGATTCCGAGACGGCCACTGAAGTCGACGTAAGTCGTGGTGGGATCGTTGTTGCCCACAAGCTAGACAAGTGTGCCGTGGCCCGATCCGCACTAGAGCTTAGTTCTAGTGCTTAGGCAATGCGCCAAACTATTCGCACCTCAACTGACATACCCCGTAGTGTCTCTCTAGTGACCTGCCCGTTGTAGTAGCGCGTTTCACAGCACACTCATTACACAAAAACCACCGAACACCGCCTCATCAAAGTAACCATCTGCAAACCGTCGTCTCTCGCACAGTCGCGTAGCCATCTTGGAGCTTTAATAATTTCCATCGCTTTCTAGACGATTCAAGCATACAAACAAAGCTAAGAGGCAAAAGATCTCATGCTAGACGCGTTTTGAGTGCTAAACACTTAAGTAGTACTAGACCCTCAGGTTCGTTTGTAATAACGATGTTTTTCTTTCTCCCCTTTTCCCAACGGTAACACGACCACCACTTGTTTGTCCGGTTTCGGTATACAAACGCGCGCGCTCGCACATACGCGACATCATCCTGCGTCGACGTCATCAACACCGAACCGCTCAACACCTCAAACACCGAACGATCACGTGTCCTGCCGTCGTCTACAATCCACGTGTGTACAAAAAAAACTACACACACACGCGCGCGCGCGCACACACACACACACGATCAATCATCGTGCCCGTGGTGCATACGAACAAAACAACCCACCCTGTCGCTTTATCCGACCGAACACGCCACCAGGTGGCGGAGAAAACGTCCAAGTTCAAGGTGGACACGGAAAGCATCCACCGCAAACAGTCGCACCCGAACTCCCGGAAGGGTAGCCGCGAGAAGCGCCCGTCGATGATCGGTGAATACTACACCACAGGTACGCGCACCCGTGGCTCCCACGGCAACATACAGCATACTAATAATCGCACGTATTTTGGTTCGAATCGCGCCATTAGCCTAGACCAGTACAGTAACAACCGGCGCATGTCGGACGGCGTCCCGATACAGACGGTCCACTCGGACAACAGCGTGCTGTACTATCACCACCAGCGACAGCACCGCAGCCTCGACCACGACACCATGTGCTCGTCGTCGGACAAAAGCACCAGCCTAAACAGTACGCACGACAACAGCACGGTGGCCGTGGTGCCACCACCCACCATAGCCGCGAACGATCCGCATCTGCCGGCACCGACGGGGAAGCAACGGTTGGTCAAGCTGTTCGGTAGTGGTGGTGGTGGTGGTGGTGGTAGTGGTAGCAATGTCGCGGTCCCATCGACAGTGGCCACGAACCTTAAGAACAATAATACCAGCACGACGGCGTCGACGAGCGGGGCTGGCAAACACTTCAGTCGAATGTTGAGCTTTAACCAGCAGCAAAAGTTGGACAAGCTACGTAACAACAATAACAATCACAGCAAGAACAACAACAACAACAACAACAATAACAATAAAAGCGGCAGCAGCAACAGTAACGCTGGCGGCGTGGCAGGCACCAATAACAGTAACAATAACAATAATAGCATTAGCAACAATAAGAACACCGTGTCCGGTGCGTTCGGCGCGAGAAAGCACAACGATGGGCCGAGGGACGCTTCCACGCTGGCTGGACGGTTGCGAGCACCGGGTGTGGGTAGTATCGCCGGTGGCAATGCCGGTGGTGGCATTGATAGACCCATTTCCGGGAGTGTCGGTGATGGCGGCGGCGTCGGTGACGACGGCGTGAAGGGTGGCGGCAACGGAAACGACAGCAGTAACGGTACGGTGGGCCGTACGGGCACAGCATCCACCTCCTCGGCAACGTCAACTTCAACCAGCTCGAAATCGTTCCTATCCCGACTGCGACAGTTCACCGGGCGGCTCAGCTTTAACTTTGACTCGCGCGAATCTAAGAAGCTACAGCTGCTGACGGCGGCAAATGCGGCAGCACCCGAACGTACGAAGGCAGCCTTCGGTGGGCCAAAGCTGGAGAAAGCACGCACGGTGGACGTGGGTGATCTTGGTCCGGTTGCGATCTGTGGCGATAGCACAATGACGGGACAACCGGTTGGTGCGATGATAATGATGCAACATCAGCACCAGCATCAGCAGCAGCAGCATCTTGTTCCTGCGGGAGATCAAGCGCTGTACGGTGCCGGCGGACATCCGGTTGTGATGAATCAGCCGAAATCGATCTCCCCCATCCTGATGCAGCATCGGCACAGCGAGATACTTGGACTGGGTGGGGCAGCTGGTGCGGCAGCCAGAAGCCGCGCCTACAGTCTGGACGTACCGATCGGTGGACGTCACTGTTGCCGCAGTCTGAGCGGTAGTACGACCGGAGGCGGTGCGGGGTCCAGCTGTGGCGGTAGCCACAAAAGTCTCACCTTCTCGCTCAACAATCGCTCGCTGACGGAGGATAACGACGGTGGCAGTTTGGCGCTTGTGTCCGGCGAGCGCAAATCGGGTGTGGCGCCCCCGCTACGCAATGGAACCGACAACTCGCTGCTGCTACTGGCAGACGATCCGTCCTCGGCATCAGTCGCCGTTGCCGGTGCTGATGGTAGCAACGTTGGTGGTGGTGTTCCACCGACCGGCGAGACCATATGACATCAGCAGCATCTCCAGCAGCAACATCTGCTTCACCACACCAACTCATCGTACGAACCGTCGCTGCAAGGCATCCTGCTCACCTCGACCTCACTGCAGGCCGACTCACCACAGTCGCAGCAACATCTCGGTGCGACTCGTACGTCGCTGGACTCGGAACGGCGCGCACCGTTCGCGGAGTCGGAATCAATCTCTTCCAAGCACACGTCCGCACTGGTGAGCTACTGGATCTGTCTGACCGAGCGAATGAGCTCCCTGATCTGCAAATGCTGCGAGCGAACGCTACCACCGGCGGAAAGTGTCTAGTGTCTACCGACTGACCGGAGAAGTGGCTCGTTCGGCCCGAGTGGGTGAGTTCTTGTGTTAGTACCGGTGGTGGACACGTGACACGTTAATTTTAACATTGTTGACCAATTCAGGCGGCATCAAGCGGTATAGGAATGGTAGATGTTTTTTTTTCTTCTTAATTTATTCAAATATTGGCTGATTCGAGCCTTGTAGAAATTGTTGTTGTTGAGTCTGTACATGTCCTTTTTCCTATTTTTCACGAACGTCACGATTGTTTGTTAACTCTTGACATTCATTAATTTTAACTCCCCCCCCAAGTGCAAGTAACGGCTTGCTTTACAGACATTAGAATTAAAGGAAAACAAACATGCCAAAACATAGGGAGAATATAGAACTCGATATTTCAGAAAGTAATAAACGTTTAGAACGATATGGGAAAGGAAACTAAGCTTAAACGATTATATCAATGAACTAAAACGAATCTAATACAATACTCACCCATACTTCATTCACACGCACACGCACACACATACATACACACACTGTCACCCTCTTTCCCTCTCTCAACCTTTCATGTTAAACAAAAAAAAAGGAAACAACCCAGGAACAGATCTGCTATTGAAAACATATCACTAAACGTACCAAATTCGATCAAACTTGAATCATACGACTTTCGCAACCCCTTTTTCTACCCTGCGAACACGCATTCAATGAAATTCGCTACACAAAACTCTTTGACGACCACCGTTTTTTATACCGATCGCAAATTTTAAACAGCTTCAACGCGTGAGCATACCAATAACCGAAAACTAATATATGCCGAAAAAAGGGAAGAAAAACAACCGCCTACGGTTCAAGAAGTCAGACAGCCCTTTTACGACCTTTTGTAGTTTTAGAAGAAATCAAATGTTAGACACTGTTTTTTTTTTTGTTACGATGAGCCTCATAGCGTTACTAAAGCCGTAATATTGATATGCACTGGCACACAGAAAGAGTTATCAGTCTAGTGACTGAATTTGGAATTTTAAAAATCGGTAGAAACGCTCGGTAGTGCGCAACAAGCACAAGCAGTACCACAATCCTACTTGGACATTCTCCTCCTAGCGACCAGTGACTAACCAGCTATGGTGTGGTATACGAAGAAGAGATGGGTGTTGCCGCCAAGCGACCGGAGAGATGAAGTCAAAATGCAACTCACAACTCGCTATAATATTTTTAAAAGCCTCTGCTCAAGCACCAGCGTTCGATCGGAGGCACGCTTTTGGTGTCGATTCCATTCGGTGCCCATTGAAACTGGATGAACTTAATCACTTATCCGTCTAAACAGTACACTCTTCTCGCTTGCTTCGATCGTTTGCGAACGTTGCGCGGAACTTAATTTACAACACTTTCGACACGCTCAAGCAGACGCAACAGAGTTGCCCGGTTCACCAAGCGTGGAATGCGTTTTGCTACTACTGATTGATTATCTTGGGCGTGAAGAAATAACTGGACGATGGACGCTGAGGCTGGGGGAGTAACGTTGAAGAAAATAATAAAAAAGAAAATACAAGCACAACACAAGCGTTCTAATAGTAAGACATAGATAACAACACAGTTAGTTGGACGTAGGCTACGAGACAGTTAGCTATTTGATATTATTAGAACTGACTAACAATCATGTTGCAGGCGACATTATACATAATAAACTACAACCACAATTGTCTACTCACTGCTTATTACTTGTCTAACGAAGTGTTATGTATGTGTGTGTGTTTTGCGAAACAGAAAGCAAACGAGAGCCTTGAAAAGGAGCTAAAGTTGCGTGAAAATCAGGCATCCAGAAAGTTTAAAACCAAACCCAAACAGTGTTCGCCATCTTGGCAGTAGGAAAGTGTGTTGTTTATGCTAGTTGTCGGAAAAAGAACCATTTGCAACCGTGCTTCACGAGCGTGAAAAGGGACGAGTGAAGGCACATATCGTTGAAGAATAGAGCTGTATGCAAACGATTTGCAAAATCGTACTCTAAACAAGCATTTGGCTTTAGCTTTTATTTTCGTTCTGAGAAAAATTGAACAATATTTATTATTTGTTTTGTATCAGTTGTAACGCTTTTGAAATGAAAATCGCACGAATACTACGCGTAAAAAGGAGCCTATTTCACGTGCAAGCTGTGGCTGTGTGTCGAACAAACAGGAAAACCGTTCTGTACCATTAAAGCCTCTTGACTCCACACAGACTGATTCTTCTACCTTACCCTCCGCTTCCCCCAATTATGATACCAGGTGCAATTAGAGTACACGGAAGGTGGGATCTTAAATAGAAATTGTCCTCGAGTACACCATGTTTAGGGCGCTTGAAGAAAGGCATCCCACAGAATGACTTATGAAGTGAGGATATTAGAATGGCAATGAAAGCTCACATCAGAACCAAACGAAACGTGATCATAATCACTGACAGTATTCATGGAGTGTAAAAAAACACACACACACATCCACATACGAAAACGATAACAATCAATGCGTTTTGTTTGGGGACTCGCCGGACTAAGAGACCCGAGGAGATCCGAAGGAACTCTCCAACTGGCTGTCATTTTATCGCTGTGTGGGTGAGCTACTGCACCAGGCATTACTCGAGCCAACAATGCGCCCTGTATATAAAGTGGCCATCGTAGTTTAGGATCTCAAAACTGTCAAATTAGTGTACGTGAAATTGAACCCGAGTGCGAATCCTAGTAGGCAGGCAATCCCAGCAGGAGAAGGCGATTCGAATGAAGGCGTGATATGTAATGTGCCATTAGCGAACGGGACTAGGAAGATGGGTTGGGTTTCGGTTGGTGAAAACGCCGGGCGGATAGGGATGAACGCCAGTTGGACGTAAAAATGGCAGATAGGGTTTGAAAGTTCTGAGACATCCGTGGCCTCTTTAGATCCTATTCCGCCACACACTGTGCGCAACTACTCCTCGAACGGATTCGTGTCTTTACGCCGACGTAGGGCTACTTCTGGAAAGATGGACCAATAGAGGCAACAACCAACTGTAATCACAAGATAAAACTCTTAGCACAACCTTACCGCAGATCGGGACGCGGTACAAACCAGAGAGTGTAGCTGGTATATAGATATGTAGCCAAAAATCGAATCGAACTATGTGGGCAAACGTTGTACTCTACGTGTAAATATGCGCACAGGAGGGAACGGTAATCATCACTTAGCACTTAGTACACACTTCACTCACTTACACACACACACACACACACACACACACACACACACACACACAA
>JXXA01005779.1:0-14568 GCA_000956255.1 Anopheles punctulatus | reverse complement strand
AGGTCTGATTAGATAAGCAATCTGTAGCAGACGACGTCTAATCCGCAAAGTCGTATGTGCGAGTGCTTCTACGTCGTTGGTAAATTATTGAAAATTTCGTTGAGTCTTTTAAGATAAGATCTCAACAGGAAACTTATCGCCTTTTCAGCCTTGCAACACTTGTGACGAGCGTTAAAGATGTCTTCCTGTCACCATGGTAACATTCCATATTTTAAAGGTAGCTACGATTCCGTTCTTATTAGTGCCTTTACGTTAATTAACTGCCAATCGCACCAGAAACGAACCATGAAATGGAAATATGATACCATTCGTTAAAACTTTACTTTCACTCCAACAAATCCAATCGTTTCATCGCATACCCTGCGCTATATTATCATGTTCAATTTACCGACACGGACGGAAACACACATATCCTATCTATGCACCATTTCCGCTTCCCCCTCCGAGGACTCGCCCCCAGATCGGAAACTATTTCGACACCCTGGCAAGGAAAAGGACACACCCCGTGGGCTTGAGAGCAAGACCAAGGTGCGTGTCGCAAACTTTCCCGCCAATTAATCCCGACCGTGTGTTTTTAATTTACGCTCCCACCCACTCCGCTCCATCGTCCCGCAAAACCTAACCTTTCACAAAATGTCGACCGGTCGATTTTTATGGCCCACGTCGTTTTTTGAGCCATCCATCAACCTCAACCAGGCGACGGATGGGTGACGCACAGCAGGATGGATTAATTTCTAACTCGTCCCCCGCTCGCAGGATACACACACCTATCCCCGAGGGCTGTTAGTTCGTGGCGCTAGGCCATGTGGAAGAGAAAACATTCCCACTTGACAACAGCAATATTTGAAAGTCAATTTTACACGTAAAAACGAGCAGCCCAGAAGCTCATCAAATCTATCTATATCCTGGCGCTCCCTTCTTATCGGCCTTCAACGTGCCGAGACGCATGACAAGCGCGCCCGGCAAGGAAATGATGCAACACCATAACGCTAATGGATGAGTTTGATGGGCGTATCGTTTCCTTGTTAGGGAGTTGGAGAGTGTATGCATCCATGTGCTATCCTTTATTTTTACCGTTTTTTTTTTTTTATTTTCGTCCAAGGACCAACGCAGACTGGGCGTTAAGGGTCGTCTGTGTTCTTTGCCATGAACGGTGAAGGTTGTGCGTGCTTGTTGTGGCTGTGGTGACGGCGTTTGCGATTTCTTAATCTTTCAACGAGATTTTCTCCCATTTTGCGACACGCATGCGAACCTCTCCCGGACGTTATCCCGATTGTCCTTTTGCGAACGGTTTTTCTTTTTTCGTTCTTTGAGAACCGCTCGGTAAGCGTAATCGTTACAACGGTTACATCGGTTTTATCGGCCTTTGTTCCGGTCATAAATTTTATGAGCTTTGCACATTTCATGCGCTCGTCCCGCTCAAGAAGTGCTTTTTTTTCGACTATGTAACGGCTGTGCCTGGTGCAGTTGCTGGTGGGCATCAGTCTCGTTGTTGAAGGAAGACAGAACTTTCGCTTCCTTCTACCCTAAATGAGCAAAGTACAATGTGCGACGCATCCTGATACATGACCGGTCTATCAACACCCGTTTGCCCGGTTAGACCTGCCCCGATTCGATGATGGTTCTCCTACCCTTGGTGAGCGAAAAAATAACACGCTTACTACACTACACACCCCTTTTCACAAAAAGGACATCCTGAACTTGCCGTCGAGCTTAGTTCATGTACATACAGCTGGAAACGAGGTAGCTGAAAGACGTTACGATGGGTACACTTCCATCAAGCAACCAAGCTTTATTACTTATCCTCCAGGGATATTCCAGCGAAAGAGACTGCTTACCCGTACCGGTTGGGTAAGAAAACGGAGCAAGCATGGAACCTCGTACCCAGACGGGTACGAGTCATGGTTATGATTATCATGTTCGTTTACGCCTGGAAGGAAATGATGATGTAGAAAGTTCCTGATTGTCGGACAAGGATGGCTATCATATGTCTTTTACCTCTGATTCGTTCAATGCTAGAACCGTGTGCTGCTAGTTATAGTGTTTTTTTATTTATCTGAACACCGTCGAATACTACATAAATACAATTAATCAAGCCTATTAACGTGATCCAATAATGAATACGATTTGTCATTTTAACAAACAATCACATGCAAGAACATGTTTACATGCAATATCGTCCATAATAAATCAAATTTAATGCCGGTATTATACCAAACCTTTCCGTACAATAATGTTGAAAATTGATCTTGTGACAGTGAACGTTGTGAATGAAGCCTACAAAAAGTAGGCAAATAACAAATACAACTTTATTTCAAGATCATTACGAGAAGAAATGGTCAACACCAACAACCAATACAGGGTTTCTAGTGAACGCAATTTCTTTCATTCGATCTCACAACGTGCTATTTCGATGACATAACTATATAAAACTCAGATTTGTTGTTTTCTCACCACTATCTAAGTTTCGGTAAGGTTCTTTTTGGTTCGCTATTTGATTGGTTGGTAGGATTGGTTCATCAGAGGAATTACTGTTTAAAATTATGTTTATTTTAATGAAACTTCGTTTGAGGTATGTGCATATCTAAGCACATGGTACTTTTCGACAACACGAATGATCGATGGCATCCGGAAGCGTATCGTATGGGCTGGGGCTGGGAGAAAAGGGTTAGATGCTGCAGTTGAGCGAAATCGCATCACTCTACGTTCTTTTTAGGAACATCTGTACCGAGTACAGTCTGGAGGATGTCTGGAGGATCTTGAAAATATGGTGAAGTTTAAATGGTACTAAAATAAAACGCACCGAAACTCTATCGTTTTTGCTATCTAATACTAAAAGGTGGGATGCGCCGACCGTGTATTGGTGACATTTGGACGAATCCATAAAGTATCCGAAATAGCAGATCGTGAGGTCGAATGCGATGGTATTGCTCGACTATAAACTGACATTACATACAGAAACGGCTTCTACATATTCGGAAAAGTATATAAATCACTTTATTTGTTATATTTCAGACTCTCAACGTTCGCGTTGGTGCGTCTTACACGCGGCCATAATGGAAAGGATCGAGATATGTTTGCCTACAGACCTTATAACTAGGGACACAAATTGATCGAACGACCTGAACCAAAATCGTTCCACGATGCCTCGTACAACCTAACAGCGAGGTTTCGTTTACATGACGTTTATCCACATCGAATTGTCTTAATGAGCTTGAACCTTCCCCCCTTGCAGAGCCCCCTCCCCCTCCCTCCATTGAGCAATCAATGAGATCATCAACAGACTAATCCTATCGGCCATGGACGCGATGCTCGGGCACTCTTACTTGCTGAGACGCCGACCGCTCGTCACGGACAGCGGTGAACCCGGACAGGAAGGTGCCAGTTCTTGCAACTCCGGCGGAGGTACGCGATTCTTACGGCGGATCGCTAGATGACGTTCGCGGGACGGAAACTTTGGTGTTTTGCGGATAACCACTGGTTGTACTTCCAGCGTGGCCTGCTGTCCGACGACCGAGTCTCCGTTGGCGTCCATTGGTGCTTGGGCTGCCGGTGCAGATGCTCTCGATGGCGCAGCCGCCGATCCACTTACTGCATCCGATAAACGTGCCCGAAGACTTCGAAGGAGACTGTTTCCACGGGCAAAGTCCGCCGGGTTCGTTTCGTTGTTTGGCAATCGCATTCTCTATTTCACCAGAAATGGAGAGAAACGGTGGCTTATCGGACCAGCTCCTGCACAGCGGAATGTCAAATCGTCGATGAGCGGTTCGCACACACGCACTGCAACGTACGTAAACAAATGACAGCTCGGAAGGCAGCAGCAATATCGACGAGGATTACTGTTTGGTTTGTTCACGGGGCGATTGGTGGTGGGTGGGTGGTTGCTTGGTCAACTGTGAACTGAAAAACGTTGTCGATAGAAATCCTGGAGGCCACTTTACGTATTCAAGAACCGAACTGGATGACACTCGCGGTTTGTTTTGTTTGCCTTCTCTGCACACACACACACCCACACGCATTTGAAGCGATATAACTCTTCGTACAGAAAAAAACGCACACCATGAACGCGCACGTAACGACACAAAACGCACGCACACTACCACGCTCTCGCTACACGATGGAAACACTCACTCTCTCTCTCTCGCTCTTTATCTCTCTTTGTCACGACTACGTACCCGAGACGTAACTTTCGGTATGTTTGTGTGCTGAGGGGTACCGAAAATGCGCGATAAGAAAACGCATACCCGTTGGCCATCCGGCTTCTCTACCCTAGACAGGCACGAGTTTGTTCCAAGAACACATGCCAGCAAGCGTGACGACGAACGGGGAAAAGAGAACAACAACTAAAACTCCACGGCGTGCAATGTCATTAAGCCGAGGAAATGATCCATTCGAATGCACTTTATGTAACCAAGCTGTCCAACTTAGCCGCAACAGCAGGGGCTTATTTCTGCAACTTTGTAATGCATTTGATGAAGATCCACTAAATTCGTCTCCCATAGAACGGCAGATCGAACAGACTGGAGAGGTTTGCCTTCAAGTGCGTCGCTTGTCACAACACAATCACATGCCTTTCATCAACTTCACGTTACACCCACGTTTTTACTTCTCACTTTTCACTTTCAACGAAGACCGATCATACACTTATAATGGATCGCTTAAAATAAGGAACATTTCCCAACACTGCCTCGGTGTGTTGTACAGTTTTTAAGGAATTAAAATGCTACATGAAGTACTGCACTGAAGCATTCACCCATATTCCACAACTATTGTTCGACAGCAGACCTTAAGCGGATCGAAATAATGTAACAAACGGACGGATGGATGATGGACTGCTACGACTGCTCAACGCGACAATATCACACATGCGAGAGCTAACGATCGCTCGAACGTCGTGAAAAGGGTTGTATGTGCAAAGAAGAGGTTCACAATGCAGTGTTGTACAGGCAATACTGTCCAAAATGATCACTAGAAACACTATCGGCACGCACGCCAAGCCCGTGTCACAAACTAGCAGTTGAAACATATTTTTTTCGTTGAATAAATAAACGTACCTATTCTTTGTACTTTACTAAGCACAAAGTATACAACCATAAGCATACTTTACTAAGAGGTCAGCTTCAGGCATTGCATAAGTATTCCGACGTTTTACAACCTTCCGAACCCACTGTGTCTGTTCCAGCCTCGACATGGTTGGCGAATTCAAAAATCAAAACAGAACTGCTGATTTAAGCATTGGTGTTGGTGAGTTGCCATAAACGTGATCGCATGCACACGTGCTTATGCAAAAAAAAGGTTTCGTTTCCCCAGCCCCCACCCTTCCCATCTCATTCGTAACCCTGTACTTTTATGTGCGTGAAGCTGTTTCTTTGCTTCTTGCCTGCATGGTTTTCTTCTTAGTTTGTTTCTCAAATTTTGTTAGCGACGTAATACCGTCTGCTTTTCGTGCGAACAAAACATGCTAAGTGAATTTTAATTACATAGCTTTTTACAATGCTCTTGTTGGTGACTTTGAATGTGAAGCTATATTTCAGGAGAATTAATTATAATTACTTGAGAAAAAGGATTTCATATCAAATCACTTCGGTAAGTCCTAGATGAAAGATTTCAACGATGGTTAAAGCAATTGAAATCTAAATAGAACATATATTCCGTATGATTCATCATGATGAAGTTTTTCTGGGTTTTGTCTAAACTAGAATGAACGATAACTCATAGCAATGTATGTAAAATAAAACATGAAGGCAGAAGTCGCCAATAATAAACAAATAAGAAGCAATATTTTCCCCAAGTAGCAATTTCTCATACACGCTTTGACAGCGCGACCCAGGTAGCGGTTCCCATTCAACATTTTGTTTGCTACATAACTCTCCCGTGTAACCGTTGTGTCAATGATCAAATTTACACCTTCATTTTTACGACGGGCATAATCTTAAATGTTATTGCTTTCTTAATGGGAATCAAACTTTACTAGTAACATTATATTGGTAAACACAGTGTTTGCATTAAAGACATTTATTTCATTTAATGCTCAAATGTTACCCAAACATGAATATCAGCTACAAATATCTTTCGCATGTTTCGCTTCTGGAGCCAACATACATCTGAATCCTTATTTTTACACCTTAACCCGTCGTTTGCAGCCAGTTTTCCAGATACTGAATCGGACTAACATTTGTTTGTTTCTTTACATCTCGTATGGATTCATCCATTTCAAAACAGACCATAGAACCGATCCGATTCAAAACAATCATAACAATGATATTATCAACGCTCATCAAAGCGGTGAAACAATCTTCAACGAAATGATGCGAAATTGAAAGCAAAACTATCGAAGAAATAGATATTTTAGATCTTTTGCCCTTATCATTGTTCTATAATACTTTTTCGCACTCGCATTTTCAATTCTACTCAGTTATTATCTTAGCAGCGAGATTATAACAGTTTTCCAATGCATTACGATGCATGCATTTGCAGACGGTAAGGAATTTGTACGCAAAGGCGATGAAGTTTATAGCGGGTTCTGAAGTGCTCGTCGTTCTGGAAATAACGATATCGATATAGTTCATTTAGCAATAACAGTACCGTTGCAATCGACATATACTAACGCATACACTAACCTTTGGCAGTGAGCTTTGTTACGAGCAATTTCTATTTAAACTTGCTCAAAGGGTGATGCTGCTTAGCACGGCAAACGGATGCCAGATGATCTGTGCTGAAACAAATATTGCAGCTTGCACCGGCCATGCGATGATAGCAACGATTAAAACCATGTCCAGTGTGTCCACAAAATGTACATTCGTATGGGTTTTTCGTTTGTTGATTCTTCGATTGCGGCGGCCGATTATTCGTTTGTTGATGATGGCTTCTATTCCGTTGCTTTTGTTGGGTGGTTCGTTTCTGTTGCTGATGCAACGGTTGCGGTTCGTTACGATTGCGCTTAGCCTGAACGGCTGAACCGCGGTTTGATGTAACTCTTCCATCATTAATACTAGTGGAATTCGCGTTGCCAGCGTATTCCGAACTTCGATTTACGGGTGCCTTTTTAGGCCGCGATTTAGAATTACCAAGACCCATCGTTCGAGTCGGTTTGTAAACAAAGCGCACCAGAATCACGCTCGCGCGTCCGCGTTACTGTACAGTATGAACTGTATTGGTTAGCAATAACGCGCAGTTTGTTTGAACGACGCTGCATTGAAGTGTGTCAGCGGCTCTCAACTCACTTTCGGGACCGCGAGTGCACAAATAGTTTTTTTTAAACATATATAAGCTATTCCTCTTTGGAGTTCAAAACACTTACTCGTCTGCTCTGGTGTTGATGTGAGTGTACAACATATTAACATTCATTTTCAAAGAATACATTGTCACATTAAGAGCCTCTGGTTAAAACATCTAACACATTCTAGACGCGAGTCCGCTTCGGCGAGGCAAATGCAGTTTAAGCAACAAGTGTTCGATCGCAATACAGTGCCGCTTTTCAACGTTCTTTTCGCACACGCAAACAAGGTTTAAAATGTGAGCTTAGCTAATAAAACTGTCCGAAAAGAACGAGCTAGGTAAAAGTGAATAGAATGATGTAAATTTACACCTTAAAACGTAAATCTCCGGCGTCGGTTCGTATTCGCGAATAATCTGCAGCGATGACTCATTTCGCAGTGCATCGATATTGTTATCAGTGAATAGTGCTATATGCGATAGAACTGGTAGTCGTGTGGGCGTGAGGTTACTTCTTACATCGGTCCGAATCTTGCCTCAAATTCGATCCAGGAGTGTTATAAATACGGTCAGGAGCAGTGTATTTAAAAAGCGTATAAAATTTCCAAGAAACAACTTCTATATCGTCATTATTAGTGAGAACCTGATTTTATGTCAAGTGTTTCTGCACCGAGCTGTTTAGTTTACGTGTATGTATCACAATGGCACGAAATATATATGTGCTGGTGTGCTAGTGTTAGTGAAATGTGTCATGAGCAAGGAAAATAACAAGTACGGCGTGCTGTGATGTACTTTTGAGCCTTTGCATTCGTTTTGTGTTGTGTGTTTTAGACGAAGAAAGCTGATACGATGGGAATATTCTTTTCCTGCGTGGAACCAGTACACGGTGGATTGGATTCAAAGTTAAAGTATCAACCATGGAATCCTCCAAACCATAGTCGTGCCCAGTATGGCCCACGAGTACCCTGTCAACGATCCACCACAAAAGGGCCAAAAGGTGCGGATCGTGCCGGCACTGGCTGCGGTAATCCCGGGCAGCCGCGATCGTCCAGACAACGACCGTCAGCTGTAGGTGACGTAGTAAATGGTGGTGTAGTAAATGGAAAAGCAAAACACTGTAATGCCTGTGGTGAAACGGACCATACTACCGAGAGCTGCCGGTACTCCAACAGACTGTGTTTTCACTGTCGCCAAGAGGGACATATCATTCGTGTGTGTCCCACCAGGAAGCGGGAGCAAAACCTAGGACAGGGGCAATTCGTTCGTAGGCAAACGAACGCTCTCGTCGTTGCCTATCCGTACCAAAACTATAGGGTCGCTACGAACAAGATACCAACGCGTAATGGTACCAAGAAGAATGGCGAACCACATCGTGGTAAAGAAAAGAAAGCTCAATCGAGCGCCTGAAATGTGTGACGATCATAATTCCGCCCGTAATCCCAAGCCACCTACCTCCAGACGTGCGGCGTAAAGCCGGGACATCGATCCGGACAGTTGTCGCATTCGGCTCCATCGAAGATCTCGCTGATGATGACGCCCTGCAAGCGAAGGGGAGGAACGTGTTAGGGATTAATTATTTTCATTCTGTTTGTTTATCTAAAACGTGTCGAATAAGCTATTTCGTTTAAGGTCCCGTCTCCGGGGAAAAAATATAACGCCTTTGCTTACACTTCCATATTCGATGGTTGGATGGCTGATCGTATCATTGAAAAACATCTTAAATGTGCTCTTTTATACGTAAATAGGATGTGTTCGTTTTGTTCAGACGAGAGAATCGGTTAGAGGAGGTTGTGGTGGAAAGTCCTTCAAGTATTGATCTGTTTATTCGAATCAGATGTGCAACGAGCACAGGTCCTCTATTTCGCGGGATGTTCGAGCATGACAACGTCAACGACGATGTGTTTTATGACCTTTTTTCCACTATGCCCTTGCCAACGTCACGGGCATATAAATGACGATGTTGCTTTTAGCAATTTTCTCAACAGAGCGAGAGGTTTCGAGAAAATATACAACAAAACCAAACAACCCATCTGGAAAGCGTTGTGAGAGGATATTATACGAAATAAACGAAAGAGAATAAACAAACACTTGTCACTTGAAACTTGCGCATACGACCGTTCAAGTCTTCCAACCGAGATCCACTGTAAATATCACACGTTTCGGGACGCTACGAAGGAGAAACGCGTAATCACGGCATGCTTTGCAAACTTGATAATTGTTTTATTTACTGTCATGAATGTTGGGTGTACGGGTCGAACCATTCAGTATGGGTATGTTTATATTTTAAAGACAGCCAAATTTAAATCTATTGTTTTTTTTGTTGTTATTATAGGTATCAAGACAGAGGTCAGAATCCATCTATTCCTTTAGATGGGCACGAAAAAGCTCTGCTGGACGGAAACTTCCGACGCGCTGTCGTCCATCTTTTTGAACGACTTTTGAAACTGTTGAAATCGACTGCGTCGCTGCTGTAGATCCGTCCCGAACGTGTATTTCGGCAACTCTGCGGCATCTTTGCGCTCTGGTTCCGATGGCGATGTACCGTCCAGAAGACGGGCAGCACTCATCCTCGGACTAGCGATCCCGATCGGTTTGCCGGCTTGCGCTCGCTGCAACTGTAACTCCTGTCTGGATTCATACTCGTCTTTCAGCGTCTGGTAGGTATCGCGGCGTGTTGGATATCTCGCTGAAGAAGTGGTGTCCCAGTTGTACTGACGATTGTCCGGAGCAGTTGTTTGTTCGCGCGCGTCCCGCTCGAATCGCGAAGATCTACTCGCAACCGTGGACCTTCCTCGGTCGGGCGAACGTTGTCCACTGGCGGAGATCGCAAGCGACAGTGGTGGCGGTTGCCGCTTGTTCACCACACTGTACCCCATTTCGATCTCCTTCTGGCGGCTTTTCAGGAAGCTACTCTCGGTCGGTCGGTGGAGCGTCGATCGTGCTGCAGTCGGAGGCGGCGTAGTACTCTCCGCGCTGCTGCTGTTGTAGCTGTGTGTGTCCTCCTTAAGCGGCTGCACGAGTACGCCGGCCGACAGGGAGGAAGAGGATCGCCGATCGTACGTGCCCGGGGTAAACGTTCTGGTCTTGCCGGGCGACAAACTGCGCTCCCGGCTGCTGACTAGGGAATCGCGCGAACTTTGGCGCGATCGCTTGATCGCCTCCATCTTCGCCTTGAACTTTTCCTCCTCGTCCAGCTTGCAGTTGATGCCGACGTCACGGAATCGGGGACCGGGTACGATCGTCGTCGCGTCCGACGCGGTCGAGCCCTTCCGTGAGCCGTGCCGTTTCGCGTCGTTCCCAGTGCCCTTGCTGAACAGTGTGCGCTCGAAGCGTTTGATGAAGCTTTCCACCTTCTGGACGGGTTTGGAGGACTTCAGTGACTTCTTGCGGCGGAACGTGCGCGAATCCACCACCACCGGGAGCCGCTCCTGGGAGCTCAGGGAAATGTTCTTCGCATACAGCGGCTCAAACACGTCGGTGGCCGTCGCCGGAGTGGTTGCTGCCTCTGCAAAACCAAGCACAGTGAAGGTGAGTACCAGAAACGGTGTCCGGCAGTTGGATTAGTGCGCCACTTACTTGCTGGTCTGGTGTATGTTCCACTGTTGATGGGTTCGTCGTTCGTTTCGTCGATGGTGAACGTATCGCTTCGAGTGATTGCGTGTCGTATTCGCTCGGGTTCTGCATCGTGGCGGGTGAAGGTGTTTGTGCGCAGAATGCTCGCCGGTTGTTTCCTCACTTCCGGCTTGTCGAGGTACACAACGATCGGAGCCGGGTTCTCCTTCCCGTATCGTCCGGACGAGCCACCGTGCTTGCTGGCGCTTTGATTCTGGATCGTTCGCACGCTGTTGCTGCTGCTCCGGCGGCCGCTACCAAGTGGACGGTCCGGTTCTTCCGTGGCCGGTCGGTTCGTCGTAGAATTCTTTCTGCTTCCTCCGGATGCCGCTTTCACGGGCACACTGGCGGTGTTCTTGGTAGGCGCGGATGACGACGCACCAGCACGCATCGTCCCGTGCGCTGAAGGCGGAGGAGCGGTGCTAAGGATCAAATTCGATCGAAATGTCCGCAGGAAGGACATCGTTCCGTGGGCCGTGTGCGGCGTGAATTTGACTGTGCTTTGGGAAAAATTCTCGAATCAGTAAAACCGTACCACAAAATAAATTCCTGACCTTCGCCGGGGAAAAAGGAAGCTTGAGGTTTGCGAGCCTTGTTCGGATGAACCACGCGAGCGTACTGTTCAAAATTATTGGCGCGAATTGATTGAAGTACGGAAATCGTGCGCACCTCATTCGGGCTGCTCTCCGAACGGCGGTGCACGGGTGTGCATACTAGATCAAAAAATTTACAATGCAAATTTCACGTGCGTCGGTTTTATAAGGGCATTGTTCGCAGAACAACCTGGTAACCAACTCCGCTGGACGCACATAAGTGCTGTGGATTTAATCTCGTTTAACTTGACTCATCGGTGCAACAACCCTCACCACGAACGATATTAGCTTCTTGCTTGGTTCTAGCAGTACGGGGAGTCAACGGAGTTGCGATTGAAAGTCTCATTAATGGCGTGGAGTTGGCAATAAGGCGACGCTTCGGCGTCGGAAAGGACCAACCAGCCGACCCATATGCGCAACGGACAGAGGAAAACCTGTTTCGATGTTTTATGAGCATAGTCTCCACCGAAACACGATGCCAAAACGAATCAGCATGAACATGGCGCCGGTAACTGCTGGTTCATACCGGCCCGGAGCAACCGGTAACTGGTTGAAATCTCGCCTTCAAACTTCTCAAGCTCCCTTCTTCCCGTGGTTGTTCGATGGGTGGTGTGGCGAAGACGATCTGTGTTGCACTTGATGCTACGTCAGCTTACACACGTTTGAAACTCACTCTAAACTGTATTTATCACACTTTGCAGCGATGCTTTCGAAGCATGGACGTGTTAGCGCGTGTTCACACCGTGTTTCCTCGTCACGTTACACCGAGCAACGAGCAGTTTTTCAGCGCGTTTCGATTCTTGTCTTGCGCTGCTTCCGGAAATTGTGTCCAGCACGTGTCGCGCGGCCCTGTCCGATGATGGACCGGATTTCACACGCCCGAAACGAACACTGTCGTGAGTAGCAGCGGCAGCGGCTAGTGCTGTTGCTGCGCTGGTGAACCTCACACCGGTCGAGATGCAAAACAGCGACTGCGCTACGGGGCGAGCGTCGAATCTCGCGACCGGTCCGATGGGGCCGACCACCTTCGTTCACCGCTTGCGCCTACATACGAAGCTTCACCGCAAACCGCGCACAACGACACCCACAGCGGCGTGGAAGAAGGCCACCGGATTAGGCAGAAAACCTTTTTCGGGAGAGCCGAAGCCTGCCCGGTCGGTGCCGCGGCGTGTGGTACGGATCGGAACAGAAAGTATCGGCTGGCGTAGGTAGCGCCCGTTTACGTGGTGGGTGTACATTGCGTGTGCGGCTTTGAGCTTTTACGCCTAGACCAGGGGGGAGCAAAAAAATAAATAAATAAATGGAACGATACGTACACAAAGACACTCTCGGATCGAGCGGGGACGAGAAACAGAGATGCTTTCGAGAAGGTTGCGGACAAAAAAGGGTTCTGCTGCGCGTGTATGTTTGTGTTCCGGTATGATCTCATGCACTCATGATCATGATCAGTGAAGCTCTCCCCATCGCCACCATCGAATGTCTGGCAAACTTCGGAAGTTAGCTCCCGGAACCGTGGTCGATCAGTACAGCGGTCATCTGTGGATCGCGCAGCGCCGAAAACTCCAGACCGTGGCTGATTCGCGGTGCTAAATCGTACCACGCACGAGCGCATCTCGGGTTGATTGATTGCTTCTGCCTCCCTGCCGGGGAGAATTCCATTCCGGAGGCTTGGGTTTTTCCCCTCCGCGCCAGAAGACTACGAAGAGACAGGATGCACGGTTGCTTACTGGGTGTATATTTGTGTTGCTCGCAAAAAAGAAACCTGTCCCGTTCGGTGCTGCTTGCCTTGCCGATACACAAACAAACCGCGGATACGACCGTTGCAACGAGGTCACTGCAGGTGAACGAGCACGTCCCAGCAATGTATAAATAACGCGTAAATCTTATTCGATCCAGCAAAAGCCGGACAATTGTAATTTAAAAGCTTCGGTGTGTCCAAAAAAAAACAAAACAATATGGAAAACAGCAGCCTAACGATGCCCATGTGCTAATGGCGATCGGTGAGGCGTGAAGATCGCGTCTTGCTGCATGGTGAAAGGCACATTTGATAGCGATCTTTATCCGCCGAGGTGCGGAACTGCGCTGTACTAGGGTTGGATTGGTGAAAGATAAGATCGAGAGCAGATTAATTACCCCTGCGTACGATGGTTGCGGCGCGCTTAACGATGATTGCAAACAAACTACCAGACCCGGAAAATGGCAGACAAAATGATGATTCGTCTCCCGAGCGTTTCCCGGCAGGCCCGAACCACCCGGCCCGTAACACTTTCATCTGTTTGATTAGTTGAGTTTGAGCACCCGCGAACGAGTGGCCTCAATTCGAGAGCCCGCAGATTGCCTTACGGTATGTTTCGCAATGTGTAATCCGCGAAAAGAAAAAAAAATATGGTGGAACCAGTTTGTTTCTGCTGTCTGGCTCTCTTTGCCAGCGGTGGAGATGATTCTAAGCATACGTTTGGTGCCTTTTTATTTCTTAAGAGGGTCGAGATTCGCGCTGGATCCAGTTTCGCGCTTCGTGCATACATCGATGAGGTCATCGTTCCTTAAATTACTTTACCGGTGTCGGAGAAGAGCGCGAGCTCGCGAGAGCGACCGCGTGTCGCGATCGTTCGCGAATCCCAATCGCACAAAATCAACCCCCGGTGCTTGGACCAGCAAGCAACAAAACCGGCCGGACTTTAATTGGGCATCGGCTGGGCACAAACTCTCTCCGCCGAACCGTTCTGCTCCGTCACTAATTATCGGCCGGGTTTTTGTTTTTTTTTTTGCATGCAAAATTCTGCGGGGTATCGGTGAGTTTTTGGGGGGCTTTCTTTCGCCTTCACAGAGGAGGAGAATGGGGCCATGGGGCGTCATATTGAATGGAGGAGGGCGCCTGGCGTTGGAGGCGTTCGAATGAATAGTCGAGTTACCTCCGCCGGATCATGGTGGGGAGGTCGCCCTGGTCAATGACGTGTGCAATAAAATTGAACTTTGCATCATGCTTTCCGTACCGGGGGGAGGAGATACTTTGAAAGGTGCAAACAACACCCACACGTAGCCCCAGGTGTGTCATACTGTGTGAGGGCTAGTGCAATGCAATCTTCTACGTCGTTCGTTTGTCTGTGACGCATTTTTTAGTACGTTGGGAATTATTTTTGAAAATATT